>JAOVYW010000002.1:2942717-2977319 GCA_025775045.1 Hiodon tergisus
TTTGGTTAAGGTTCAGTTCCCTCACCGCGGGCGTGTTTGTAAGAGCGAGTGAGGGCTCTCTGTGTGTTACCGTGTGTAAGGCAGTTCTTTCCACTGCCAGTACCGACTTTCTAAAGGTAGTCGTAAGCGCATGTGCGAAATAAAGAGCATTCTTTTCTGTGAAACAGTGTCGGTCTCGTGCTTGAAACCACGCAGAGAAGTAGCGCTCCCGTAAAACGCTACAATATAAAGTATTATATCGCGTACGAAAACGTGGATTGTATATTTTCTGTAAATCACTGAATTTTGTAAAATGTTTTGTACCTGCTGGTCCAAAAATTTGACGTATTAAAAGTGCGTCAGTCACTACGGACCGCATTCGTGTTGACGATTTTCCGGAGCGTCCGGATGTAAAATCACCAAGCAACTCAGTCGTTTCCTTAGATGAAAATGGCTCCGTCTATTTGGAAAGGGATGGTCGGTGTTGGTCTGTTCGCGTTAGCTCACGCAGCATTCTCGGCGGCGCAGCGTGAGTAAAACAAGACAAAATAAAATGGAATGAATGAATACATAAATAATCTCTGTTATATGGCTGATACCAGGGTCCATTTATTCAGACAAACGCTACGCAACGGTATATTTTTTTCGTTATTAAACGGTTCCTTATGTATTTGGCCTCGATGCGCGTGGGGCCTGTGCTTTAATTGCATTTGTTTTGCTAATTAAGAAATTTATTTCAAAGATTAATTTAGTTTCGTGTGATTGTCCCTCGGATAAGAGGTAATTTGCCATTTAGTTGACGTAGGGTTTTCTTTTCTAATGGGTGCTTTTATTAATGTGAATATGATCCGTTTTTCAGCAAGCTAATTTAAAAGTATTCGATATCTATTTCTGCATTTGCCATTTTCCCAATTAAGTATTATGTAATGATTTTCAAACGTATAAGTTCATGTGGGCGATAGTTTGGTGTTTCGTGATGACAGTTCCGTATCCCGAACTGCTTTTCCCTGGTAATGCTTCAGATGTATGTTTAGGGTAGAATTATTTTCATCAAATACATTTAGATTTTGATAGATAACTAAATCCAATTAAAACGTAGGGCTATATTAAAAATCTAATTACTATTAGCCGTCATTGCTGTGGCACATTCTACACTCTTAACCGGAAATTTGATTAAAAGGTAAAATGTCGCTGGTCGTTTAGATTTGGTGACTACATTTTTGTTTTTTTCTTCGAAATATGCTCGTTGATTCTCAGTCCCGTTGTCATCACCACATATTTCATGTTTTGTATTTTATGTAATTTATTGGATTTATTTATTGTGGTATTTAATAATCTTAATTTGTAGGAAGTATAACGTTTTTGGTATGTGTAAGTGTACTGAATATTTAATGTTTTACTTTAACAGATCGATCCTACATGCGACTCACAGAGAAGGAGAACGAAACTCTACCGATAGATGTAAGTCGCTAGTGTTTTCTCTATAAATGTTTCGTTTTGTATACATTTCTCAAAGATTATTCTAAATGTGAGAATTTCAACCTAATATCACGGCCATTGTCACGTTGGAATTTTATCTTGCTTTACAGATTGTCCTACAGACATTATTAGCTTTCATAGTGACCTGTTATGGCATAGTCCACATTGCTGGGGAGTTCAAAGACATGGATGCCTCAGCTGAACTCAAAAACAAGTAAGCTTTTTTAAAAAAATTTTTTTAATTTTTAATTTTTTTTTGGATCAACGTCTGCTTATTTATGGTGACCCTTTTAAGATGTTTTGTCATCATTCCGAGGGAAGTAATGTGGAAATCTTGTAGCATCTACCAAAAGCTGCAAGAGATCTTTGGAAATAATGTATCTAAATTTCCTAAATCAAGTGCACTTGGTACTAAAAAAAAGACGTAAAATCTGATGGTGAATTATCTGTATGTGTGTCATTCTATGCAAGCCCACCTAGCTCTTGTTTCTTTGGTTAGTTCGCAGGTCAGTTGAATAACTATTTTGAAAACCAAAACTGTGGCAGTAAGGCATTATAAAATAAATGGAGAAGAAAAATGTTCTTGAAAATTTGCATTGGGCAGCTTAGTGGAGTAGTGTCATTGGGCCTGTAAGCAGAAGGTTATTGATTCAGTTTAGATCCAACTGTAGTTGTACCCCTGGGCAAGTTACTTGTTCTGGTACATATCCAACTGTACAAATATGTCACTTTGTATAGCTTCAGGCAAGACGGCTGAATTATGTGTTATAAAGTGATTTTCTTGGAGTTAGTTATTGACTTTCTCCACTCATTGTTCTTCAGGACATTCGACACTTTGAGAAACCACCCCTCCTTCTACTTGTTCAATCACCGAGCCAGGGTGCTTTTCGGCTCACCCGACCAGGAGGCCTCATCCAGCCCACCGGCCCTGGCGTCCAACCCCCTGCGACTACGGAAGATAGAGCCCTTGCATTAGTGACTCTGGTCCTTTTTTTTTCTTTATACTGAGAACGATATAGTATTCGAAGGGAAAACAAATCTACTGATGAATCTTTAGAAAATTTAGGAAGAGATCTTTTAGTCTAGTTTCTTATTCTCTCCTATATGTTGTACAATTGCATCACTTTTCTTTACTCAACTCTTGGACTGTGCCAACCCCTTTGTCTAAAGGGGTGACTTGCTTGTAAATAAATGTGATTTCTAACTAATGATAATTTATTAGGACTTCAGTCCCCCTCCACCTCTTTGAAGCGGCAAAGATTATGCATCAGTTTCTTACACTAATATGCAGAATTTGATAATGCCTTCTTTGTCTTGCTCCAAAGGCACTGAACGTTTCAAGGAATTAACCCATTGCTGACTTGAACCATTTTCCTTTGTGGCACTACAGATGGGATTAAAGGCTGCAGTTTATGGACAATTTTAGTTTTTTGAGATGGTATTTATACTTACGAGTTTAGCTTCTAGTTACTAGTGGTTGGATGAGGTGAATTGTGGCGTTGTTACAAGAATACTGTTTGTATGGGAATGTGGCATTGCTAAATATGCTGTGAACACTGAGCTACAGATATTTTTTTTTCTTCCTCATGTTGTGCAAAAATACAAAACTTTCTAACAAAATAAAGTTTAAACATTGATTTTATCCTTGTAATCTTATGTTTTGACTCAATGTTAGTTCAGGGATATCATTGATCGGTTGGTTCTGTATTTCACAAGCTCTTTGTCATGTATTTCTAGATTCTAGAAAGAAAACCACCTACCCATTTAGTGTAGCTATACGGGTTAACATCAGTATGTTTTGATATTGGTGTGTGCCAGGAATTTAATATGATTTTCGTTTAATACTTAGCCAGTTAGTTCATGGGGCCAGCGCTGTTTGGGCACCCCAGTAGACCTTGCTTGTAGACAGCCATCTGAACCAGCTAGGTGCTGGACCTGGGAGCACCTATCTAGCCTGGGATTGAGAACCACAGCTATCACCCTCTCCACGGGGTAGAAGGGCCATAACCCAAGAGATCAATTGGGAGGGATTCTGCGTTATAGTGGCATGCATTGTGCTACTAAGCTTTACTTAGGGTATGACTAGCTTGATTTCCTGATAATCTACATTCATCGTTAAATATTAGCCGTATACCATTTGGTCAGTATGTTTTACGTCTTTCGGTAGCCTTTGGCTAATAGTTAAATTTTTACGATGTTAGGCTGCCTGCCATAGTTACACACGTTAGACATAGTGGACATTTCTGAACTTATTTTGGTTATTTTGCAGTGATTAACTTTCTAGATAATGTGTAAGCTAGGTTAATAAATACTATCTTGCCTGAGATGTCATCGCTCAGTGTCAAACTCGGCTCAGCTGCAAGAGCTGGCTGAAGAAAAATGCTCCTCATCTCAGTGGTCAGGAGCTAGAGGAGGAGCCAACCCCCACATCCAGTGCCAAAACTGTTTGCAGAATCTGAAAAGCTGCCTTGGCACTGGCTTGTGATTGATAGGGACAGCTCCAAACCACACAGATCCTGGCTTTCACGTTGTTGACACCACACGGCGATGGGTGTATAAAGCAAGACAAAAAAGGTTCAAGATTTGTTTTGAGTCGAGCACGGATTCAGACACTGTCACCATGGCGGACACTGTTCTGCTAGAAGAGAAACCTAAATAACAGTAATACGAGGGACCCTGGCAGACCATCAGATTTATTCATTTTATACTTAAAAAAAAAAAAAGTTTCATATCTTAAAAATATGTATATGATCTGGTAAGAATACTGTCCAAAAATAATCTTAGGTATGAACATTTAAAAAGTAGTACACATTGTTCAATCAAGTCAAAAGAAAGAGGGGAGTAGATGGATAGTCTGTGTTGGAGATTTTGAAAACCAGTAGCTGGTTTACCTGTTCAGAAATAAACATCTGACGGATCGGATAGTTCTATGTGACGTGATGTGTTTATACAGCGACAGAAAAGTTGGAGATGCAAGCAGGTGGACCCAGAATCTGACACAAATCAGTAGCGAACCAGAAAAAAGGACCAGTTAAAACCTTGTTATAAAACGTCATCATGGTACTATTGCTTTTAAGACTACATCAACACCTGTAATTCAACGGTGGCCGGTAAAAAGGAACTGACAGACGCCAAGACAACAGACTTGTGGCCTCACAGGTACAATTAATCTGCCTTGTCTTAATCGTTGCCTCCCGTTCAACAAAACCGATTCCCGTGCTTGCCGAGAAAACCCAGAGGCAGGCAGTCCTTTGAACTAAAACGTAAAAGAAACGAGCGTCCGAGGTAGATGGCTGCTCGACCTGTGGTCGATGTGCACTTGCACAAGAGTCGACTGGCCCCTTCCTAACTGCGGCCAAACCAATGTCCTTTCCACTCCCTTCTGGTAAAGCAGGTCTGTGCCCTTACAGTCAAATCATTTCTGGAGGCAGAGTTCTTCAGGTGGGATGGTCACCCCAGGTTACAGATCACTAAAATTGGTAACCACAGGGTAATACAAACCTTACCTCCGCTCTTTTCTCTTTTACCTATTCACCTGAAACCAATGCACAAATTTAAAAAAAGGGTTTGGGCCACACTCTCTCTTTACATGTCTGTCTCCGATCTGTATTTCTCTTGGAAGTGTAGCACGGTAGGGTACTGTGAACGACGGCAGTTTCAGTGGTGGGTTGTCCCCTGTCCCCCGTCACCAGGAGCACTGCGGTGGATGCAGTGAGCGACCACTAAACCCAGTCCGGCCTGTTCCTCTTGCCTCCACCCCAGGAAGCGCCCTGTTTGTGGGGAGATAGGGCGGGGGTGATGCATTTAGTCCCCCCACCCCCATTCCTCTTCCCCTTTCCTGTGCTGTGCTGAGCTCCTGGGGGCTAGCATGCTTCCCTTCTGCTTTTGTCGGCTCAGATCTCTCCTCCCCGCCCCCCTCACTATCTGCCGTGGACGTTGTTGAGACGGGCAGGTGGGGGTCGACTCCCCTCGATCTCGCCCAGGGATCTCTGCAGCTGCTGGATCAGGACCCGCTTTTTAAACCTGAGGGGCAGAGGGGAAAGGCCGTCAGTCGGACCATCACTCCACTGGGGCGTGTCTCAAAAAGACCCCGCGTTTCAGTTAGCATCCAACCGCCAACAGCAATGGATCATCCACCCCCACCCTCTAAAATGTTCTTTGTTTTAAAACGCCTTCTAACTTTTCACAGGAACTAACCTGGCCGCCTCTTTAATGGCGTTATGGATGAGGTACTTCTGCACTTCCACAGGTCCTCTCACTTCCTCCAGCAGGCTGAATATTGTCTGGTAATCTGTTAGAAAGGACGGAGAGCCTGGTAAGGATCTATACAAGAGCTGACAAGTCAGAGATGTGAATAGCAGGGTGTCTGCCCTCCTTCCTCCATCCTAGCAAATCTCAGCTCACAATGCTCGGATAACATGCATCGACACTGGGGCAAAACGTTAATTTCAGGTCGGGCACTCACTGCGGCCAGGCTTGCGGACTTCCTTGATGACCCGAACGCGCAGTTCTGCGTCGTTCCCCTCCAGAGGTAGCATGGCGGATACTCCGGCCGAGCCTGCCTCTCCTTCCACCCAGTCCAGTGCCCCCTTCTGCTCAGGAGGGCTCAGTTCCTCGTGGTTCTCCAGCATTTCCGGAGCGCCATCGCCTAGTCCATCATCCCTTAACCTGTCGATTTCTCCACTTTCACCGTCTTTGCCCTCCCCTGCCTTTATACTGTCCTCCAGATTCGGGGCTGCCACAGTTCCCTCCTCGACGTCCAGCCCTCCAGGCCACCCCCCACCCACCTCTGCACCCTTTGCCCGCTCCCCGTTGCTCTCTGCCCCGAACACGTCGTTACCCTCCGGCCCTGTGAAGAGAAAAAACAACTGATTATTTTGGCTCGGCAGCAACATTAATTATTCAGAATAATTTTAATTGACATTATTTGAAAGATGTTTTGAGAAATTATTCACGCAGTATTTTGAAATACACACGTGCATTATGAATCTCTTCCAAAAGATATTAAATTGTCATTACACCGGTCTCGTTGTTGTTTAAAACAGGTTCAATTATACCAATTATACCAAGATACTACAACACATGTTCCCACTGAGCAGGTTGGCAGTGAATCATTGTAGTTCAGAGGGGTGTGGTTGTTTTCTCTTTTTTACGACGAAATTTGACCTTTGTTCGATGGAATAGGCTTGGCGATGCTGTTTCCCTGGGCCCCTGGTGGCCCCTTCCCGACCACGTTGTTGGGGATGATTGGTGGCGTCAGCGGTCGGCGTAGCAAGGGGGACATGCTCCTTCTCCGCTTCAGCGAGACCCCCGAGTTCAGGTCCATGCCCCCCCGCTTCCTGTTCTGCGGGCCCGTCACAAACTCGTCCGCTTCGTCAATCATCATTCCCTGCCAGATGAAGAGGAAAGAAAGGTTCGCCGGTGACTTTCAGCCATCCCGTTCTCTCCGTCATCCCTGAACGTGACCCGGAGCGCTACGCGTGCGGCGGTTGTGGGGCCGTGGATACCTTCTTGTCCTGTTTGAAGGGGTTCCCAAAGGTGTGAATGCGCCTGGGCTGGTCAGGGTCCATCTCCCGCAGCGGCGATGGCATCATCTTCAGGTACTCCTGGTAGTTCCCCATCTGAGCGACCGGGATGCTGTGCAAGTAATCTGCGAGTGGGAAACGGAAAACGGTTCAGATAACTGTTCATCCCCGGGTAAGTCTAAAGAGAAGATCCGATCAAATGTGAACCCCCCCCCACTTCCAGCCAAAGTGACTGCGGGGGACGTCACCGAGGCTCTGTTGTCGCATGATGCACGCCGCTCGAGTATGATGCGAAAACAGGAGATTCCACGCTGGCGGCTGGAGGAAACCTTTCCCGAGGAAGAAAAGCAGGCCAATCAGGGGCATACCTTCGTCCTGACCCCGAATGAGCTTCTGCGTCGTGCGAAGCAGGTTAGAGCGCATGCGAGTCAGCTGGTCCAGGAGGTTCCGTCGCGAAATATCGAAGGCGTTCCGGTAAGCCTGGGGCATCATGTCCTGAAAAAAGTTCAGAGTGGAAAAAAAAATTATTCCTCGTTTCAGCAAAATCTGTCCAAATAAACGACATCTAGTCTCAGATCTCCTGTTGAGCAGCAGTTCTGAACATCTAAACACGACTTCCTCGTGTGGGCGCATCTCTCGCACACCATACTTGAGAAAAAGGTTCGTAACCGCTCTATAGCGAGGTTTGTGCGTTTCACTGTGGCCGGTACCCTGTTGAGCAGTGCGATCTGGAAACCGGCAAACTCCTTGGCATTGATGTCGTTGAGACGGAGGGGCGCTTCACCGGTGATGCCCTGCAGGAGCTGCTTGAAGTCCAGGCGGTGGGCCAGGGACAGGGCGCTCTGGTGGTTCTTAACCCGGATGCCGCTCTCCTGGGGCGGCTTCTTACCCACAGATAACATCAGCCGGTCAGACTCAATTTTCGCCTGGGGGAAGAAAAGACCTAACACTTAAAAGGCTTTTTGACAGCAAAAGACACACATGTATGTAGTGTAAGTATAGTCAAATATATAATATATAGTCAAAAACTAATCATTTTAAAGTGCTTCTGAAAGAGCCAGACAATCAAATTTTATTTGATTATTTGTCATGGTGCTTTTTTACAATAACATCACCACAAGTGGAAATTTTTACAGCCCTACGAGCACACCAATGCCTTGATTGGCAACGGGGTCCTACCTGCTGGCTGATCTTCTTCAGGTAGGAGATAACACTGTAGCTGAGACCAAAGTCCATGTTGTCGGAGATGAGGTTTGGAGCTCCCATCATCCTGAGTGCCTTCTTTAACGGCTACAGGAAAGCAGAGAGGGGGACAGGTGCATAACACATCCTCGAGCACACGTTCCTACACAAGCGAACCCCCTACTGACCTCTATTTCAACGTTCATGTCGGCGCACTTTTTTTTAAGCATCCAAAACTTATTTGCTATTAATCAGGCTTATACACCCGATTTTACGACTCCAAATCGAATCATCCCTATATAAATTTCAGGTCATGCTGTTGATACTGCTCTCTGATTGGTGCTGCTCGGATTAGTTTATTCTGCGTGAGACGTAAATAAACGTGTCAGTGTGCTCTCTTGTAAACCTCGTGTGCGTGATGCGACGTGTACACATCATTAATTTACCAGGTAGGACACTGGAGGAACAGATGTACAACATGGTTGTTCCTCATCTAATTCTCCACTGTGGATTTATGACTTAACAGGCACTATTACGAAGACATTGGATACTCATTCGATATTTTTACCTTATTTAAACGTAAACACCCAGCTTGCTACCAACCAAATTGTTAGTAAAAAAAAAAAAAAAATGTTGCTTATGATTAAATTATCCTTCGACACCCACAAACTTTTCCCCCGGGTCAAAATACATTAACTGCATTGCAACGGAGAAGATGGTTGCCTTACCAGGAGGAAGTATGGAGGCATGGACTTCAGGTAGACCTCGAAGGCCTGGCGCCACTTCACGTTGGGCTTCAGCTTGTGGACCTTAAACAGGTCGTCTGTGGATCAGTGCAGTGTGGGAGAGACAGCGAGAGAAAAGGGTTCAAAAGCAGCTCCACTGGTTAACATTGCGGACCACATTAAATTTGCTTTTAACGGAAGGTAACCAGTCAGAATACTGAGAATGTACCAAAGAGTGCTCTGCTACACTCTATGCTCGAATGTTGTTATGTCTGAAACATTTCTTCCAAACCCACCAAGATCTGAATCAGCGAGGCAGATCAAAAGGAATGTCAAAAGGAAAATTCCATTCCATTCACAGACAAACTGAGAAGAATTCATTCACACAAATATGAAACCACGCCTTCAGCAAATAGCAGCACAAGGATCATGGCCTGAACCACACAAGACAACAGGTGACCCACATACCAAGAAGGGGCAGCAGGACCGGGTAGTTGTAAGGCATGACAAACAGGTTGACGCAGGTGAGCGTGGTGCTGGCCTTCAGGTAGCCGAAGGGCTGGCCTGGGTCACTGTGCTTCCCGCCACTGTTCACAAACACCTGTGAGACAAGAGAGCACTCATTTGTGTGTGTGTGTGTGTGTGTGTGTGTGTGTGTGTGTGTGTGTGTGTGTGTGTGTGTGTGTGTGTGTGTGTGTGTATAAAAAGGGTTCGTTATCTCCAGCGCTTTGTCATTAGGGGTATATGAGGAGATGGGTCTGGGTGTGGGTAAGCGGTCTTTCCTACCTGCCAGCACATGTGCGGCAACTTCCTCTCCAGGATGTACTGCGTGAGCGGCGAGGGCTCCAACTCGTACTTGTCGAAGGGAAGCTTGTCGATCACCATGGGCTCGCAGTCCACGCAGGAGAAACGCACCAGGGGGTGGGCCGTGCGGGGCGGCTAAGGAGAACGTCAGAACCATCACTACTGGCCACCCGTGACGGCAGACTAATTCATGTTTGGCAATCCCTCCTGCTCTGAGGCTTTAAAAAATTAAACTCTCCATTATCTCAGGTGTGCTACAACCAGAGAATCATACACCCCCCGTCAGTCATACTTGATAAGCCTGAAAGCCAGGATATTTGGGTTGTCACCCTATAGTGCACATTGCAGCTATGGATCAATAACTCTTCAATTAACCATCTTACTGCATCCAACTGCTCCCTGTTTTGGTAACACACTGTCAGAAGGGTTGTGACTGTGTCTGACTTCAGCTGTCCATTAGCTGATTATGGAGAAAAGGAAAAGCGCGGATCTCCCCCCCATCTTTAGTGGCATATAAGAGGGATCACACTCGGCTGAATAGAAATGAACTCCGTTTCCCAGGTGGCTGGCTCTTAAGAACTCCAGATCATCCTGATGTAATTGCCCGCTTCATCTGACAAAAATAACACTCAGGGCCACAGTAAATTAAGCCAACTGCTGGCTGTTTGACTCTCGCAGCGCCAAACCCAAGAACGCAGCAAAACCAAAATGTGCAACTCTGCTCTAGTGAAACTTTTTTTCGTGACTCACCAGGGTGGGGGCATTCTGATCTGGCCAGAAGGATTCCGGGATGGGCCAGTGACCCACGGGCACCCCTGTCTTGGGGTTGGGCCGCACGTAGATGAGTTTGTGGCAGCTATGCCACGGCTGGGGGCTGAGGGAGGGGACAGGTCGAACCAGGTCGATCTGACCGTCTGCAGAACCACAACACAAGAGCCTGAAGTCTCTGTCTTAAGCAATAACTGTAATAACAACCTTAGTGAGAACAAGTTGTGACAGGATCACATCAAAATGACCAGACCAAACATTTCATTGGCTACATTGCAGAGGGCAAACTGACCACTGCCTCTTAATCCATACCTTCACCCAACAGCGGTGGGTCCGGTCCAGTTTTCTCAAAGTGTATGACGACCCCACTCTGAACCTTCTGGACCAGCGACTCCAGGCACTGGTTCAGCATCCGCTGGCTACGCACACAATAGGATCGACCTGCAACAGAGCAGAGAGTTAAGGCCTCCAGGAAGAGGAGTTTACAAGGTCATGTGACCGTGGTTGCCTGTTGTCAGCTCAATCAGACATTTGTGCTCAATTTATCTTCTGCCCGTGCGAACGGGTACCGAGTACATGGGACGTCCCAGCGAAGCACACATCTCCGCCCACAACGCTCTGCCTTACCTCCGGTGACCTCGCACATCTGGGTGACCGCTGACTCATCGGTGGGGACGCTGCCCAGCTGTTCGCCGTCAGTGGGGGCGGCGGCACCTGGGAGGCGCAGCACCAGGGCGAAGAGACGCTGGTCCCAGCGAAAGGGCTCCTTGGTCAGCTCACTGCCCGGCAGGGGAGAGTTGAGGGGCAGGTGCAACTGCAGGGGCGAGAGTGGGCCGGGTAAGGAGAGCACAGCAGGAGGGGTGTAAACGCTCCACACACCCACAGCTTCAGCTCCCGCCGTTCTCACCTCCTCCTGCACCCCGGAGCTGTGGGTCAGCTTGTTCCCGTCCGTGATGGTGATGATCACTGAGGGCTCCAGGAAGAAAGGGTTCCGACCCTGGGGGAGAAAGCAAGGGCAGGACTGAGAGACACCTCGCTTGACAGCCGTGATGAACTCCACTCAGAGCTGGGGCAAAAACGCTGCCAATAGGCAGGTAGGATGTGACACTTCAGCAGGGGCAGGCTTTATATGACAGGATCTGAGCAGCTGTAACAGCTTATTTCCTGTCGTAATTACAGTGCTCCAAATGTCCAGGGATTTAATGTGTTCAGTAAGTGGCACTTCGGGTATCACTGTGAGAGAAAGAAGGACGTTTCCTTTCTGGAAAGATCTAAGGAAAACAAATAAGAGTAGTCGGTAACAGCGATATGGTTTTTAGAGCGATGCTGTGGTTCACGGCGACCGGAGTCCGGCCTGCACTGCACACATGCGCTGTAATGAGAAGTTTTAAACAACCCCCTTAGGTAGGCTTTATATCTATGTATTTCACGGGTCAATTAACCATTTTTCAGATGGATTATGGATTTAAATTCTATTTTATTTACTTGCATTCAGCAATTATTTTTGACAAAAAGATGCTTCTTCAGGCGACATTTGCCCAGATTAATTTAAAAACCTGAGGCACGGAAAGTTTTAGTGTGTAAACGTTAACATCTAGCACTTCCAGCAATGTCTTCCTCTCTGACTGCTGTAAACAAAGACACCTTATGTATGTTCCACTTCTTAAAGCAATAGCACATCGCTTATCGCGACTGCAATAATGCACAAGTCTTCCTTTTTCATGATGAAGATGAAAGAGAAAAACGCAGGGGAAAGAAATCGTTCTGAAAATACATAGACATCGATACAGCCCACCTTCATTTCTGTTAGAATTGTTGAGTTTTCCGGCTAAGAGAGGCTTCAGTTGTTAAAACAGTGTTCTCGCAAAGTGTGAGACGCCGTCTCCGGAGTAATCGCTTGGAATTGCTGACTACAAACGGCGATTAAATTATCTTCAAATACGGAACTTGGCCGTTCAGTTGTGAAACCTGACAACCTGTTAGTCAGTTAAAGTGCAATTCTAAATTCTGAAATACATACACAAAATCTGTACATGATGCAGGGAATAACTTTTAGGCTAATATTTGTGGGAGTATATTTTATTAAGAAAGCCAATGTAAAGGTCTAGCCAAATTATTATTGCATGAACTTGTATGAACCGTCTAACGCGTTGAAGCGTTAGCATTACCATTAGCGTTAGCTAACTAGCATGCTTCTTCCACCTGCACCTCGTTAAAGAGGTACAAGAACTATAATTTCAGGGTCCCTTTACCTAAAACGAGGTTTTTGTTGAAGATCTCATTTTTTATAAAATAAGACAGAGGTGAAATACTTTTTCACGTTACTGCACACACACACACACAGATATATGCATATGCATAAATACATGTTGAATCTGAAATCACTCAGCTAGAGACAGTACTGTAGTACAGCCAGTAATATCCATACCTGTCCATAATTGTCGATGCCGGAGACGAGACGGTTGAGATTGAGCAGGTCGAAGGCTGTGCGCAGGGCCTGGCCCAGCGTTGATAGGCCCAATGCCTGGAGGTTCTTCAGCTCCGTCATGAAGGTAGCGTGGTTCTCCTTCCAGCCAGCCTGGGGGACAGAGACACAGGAGGACCGAGTTAAAAATTACTGTGATACACCCACACATGCACATATACTCGTACACATACATTAACTTGCATGCGTGCACACACACACACACACACACACACACAACATGCTGGGCTGACATCACTGAGATACCCTTGCGCACACACATAGACACACCCACACAGTGCCTGAGAGTCAGTACCAGGAAATACTTCAGAAGTAGATCCAGCCGTATATAAACAGGCAATTCCAAACTCAACTTTGTAACTCAACCTGGATACAACTTAGATATGCGTGTGTACTAAATGAATAAATAACCAGAGGTGACCTTATTTAGCTCACCATACACGCCTACTCACAATGGGCTCTAGCATCTCTTTACAGATTAAGGTGACGTTCTGCGTGATTGGGGGAGGGGAGCTGTAATGGGGTAGGATTAACAGTTAATAACCAACTCTTCACAAAATCTTATGCTGTTCCTCCAAGGGCTGAAACGGGTTTGAGTGCAATGCTGAATGGGGCTAAAAACTCACCATTTTTTAATCGCCATCTGACAAACATTAACATTTTTCTTGGAAATGTAAGCCAGTTTGTACATTACGTTACTAACCAAAGCGTGACATCACAAAGGGACATTTCCCACAAAGGCACAAGCAAAAACACAGACGCATTCAGGGGCTAGTCCTATGAGCTCATCCTGAAATAACAAGAGCAATTGTGTGCTGATGTCAGCCAAGCAAGACAGTCACAAAAATACCAAGTGGAACGCTCAACTTCTATTAGTGAAATAAATGCAAAAGGAGACGAGAAAGCAAATGTGTCGCACACACAGAAAACCATTATCTTATATGTGCAGTAACAAAATTTTAATAACTACATGTAGTATTCACTTTTATTCAGTTGTCAGCGGGCAAGTTTGGTTGGCATCGTATTGGACCCAGGGAGAGTTGTACAACGATGTCAGGATATATAAACAGGTACGTGCCACTTTTGCCACTTTAAATGAAGTCCATGTCCACAGACTCAAGTGCACTTGAAGGGCTGATGAAGCATTAAAATTATGCCTTTTTTTCTCCTCACACAGGTCTACCAATAAATCAATACAGCTTCAGGGCGTTTACCGACTTCTATTAATAAGATTGGCAGAATCAAATGGATAGAGGAAATTAAAACAAAAAAAACAAAAAAGTAACAAGGAACTACACATCAATGGCAAGAAGTCCTTTTGGAACATGCATACACAACCATGTGTGCACATACAATATTGAACAGTGGTGGCTGCATGCAAATACTTGTTCCTTTCACACCCTAAAGCTCACGAGATACATTTGTGAGAAGCACACACTCCTCGGTTTAGGCGTATGATATTTCACCGCCCAAACCCCGAAAGACTGGATGTGCCTAAGCAGCAACACCCATTCACCAACAGCTGACAACGGGCTTCGCAGGGACGTGCTGGCAATGACAGCATAAGGAAACGGAGGAGAGAAAACCCTGACGGGCACGGGAATAAAAGTTGGATTTTGGCATGATTCTGACAGCGACTGTGACGTGTGGACACCGGCGTCATGGTAACGGCTGACATAGTTATACGGACTTCACAAATTCCCAGATCATTCGCAAATTTCCATATTTGGGACGCACAATACTTCCTAGGGGCAACGGCAATACTACTTCCCTGATGGTTAAGTGTGAGAGCAAAGCTAAAAGGTTTTTCCAAAAAAACCATACTAGCTTCTATAAAACAGACAGTAAGTAGCAGATGTTTTTTTTGTTTTTGTTTTTTGGCCTTAAGTTACAGCTGCACAGAAAATGAAAGGGAAAAAAATTGGTTTGCTTCCTCGGCTGCGATCCAACTATGTGCAAAGAATGCGAACAAATGACACAGAATTCTGTTGTGACATGCCGTAGGCCACAACTGGCCCCCGGTTGGTCAGCGCAGCGTTTAAGACATTTTTCGTTCAAAGACGATAATACACAGAGTCTCTGTCTCAAATCAATGTAAAAGCAGAAACGAGAATAGCATAGCTGAAGACAAACAAAGACATGCCAGATAGCTCAGTGCCCCATTAAGAAAAGTTATTGTAATTGTTTTGTTTTGTTTTTATAACAAACCAATTTTGTACAACACATTTCATACAATGATGTGTAGCCCGACGTTCTTCACAACTCAAGATTAAGACAAAATATGAATACATCTTTGACTTATGACAAAAGACTATCGTCTCAGACAGCAACACATTTTCTCTTTCGTATTCTGTGGCATGTTTTTTCCCCCTCCCTGTTAGGGACTGTGTATCTGGTTAGTCAATATTACTGGAACTTGTGCCTGGCCATAAACTCCAATGTAATAACAAAGTTAATGCAATCATAAAGATAAAATTGTTTGTGTGATGTAAATATGGCGCTGTTGCTGCCAAAAACGAATTAGTGAGAGACATAACCAAATACAGGAACCAAAAACAGTGATGGAAAACAAGTCGTCCGGAATACAACAGAAAGGCGTCGACTACTGCGTCAGAAGAACATGTACCTCTGATGAGCCCACCGTGCAAACAGAGAAGACGTAAAACTGACATGGTTAGAACTGGACCTAAACACAGGCACGGGCGCACGCACAATGCATACAACAAATTGGCCAAAAAAGGAGAATCCTGGTTCGAATGCAGGAAAGATGAGGAGTCTCATCTTTTACGCGCTGAACTCCAAAACATCCATCTTTTCAGGATGGTAAAAGCAGAGGGGGTAGACAGAGAAAGAATCAGGCGGGGTGAGAATAAGCGAGATACACCCACGGGAGACAGCCGACCACCTGCCAGAGAAAAGGTGCTACGGAGCTAACATAAGCCTGGTAATGAGCTCCTTCAGTCCTCAAGACGCTACAAAACCTGTGGGCAAAGCATGCAAACACCCATCATACTGCAAGACACATGCATATTCTAACACACGTCTCGCTGCTAGTGTTATGGAGGAAAAATACCTGCACCCTCTTCATCCACCCACAATTCCATACTAAGGAAACATCGGTGGGTCAGTTTATAAAGAGCACATTTTACAGTAGCCTGTGACCTCTTCACCTCGTCTAATACATTGACGCTCCACGGTCAATGCACATGGACTCTCCTACAGCATTAGCAATAAACTATGTTGGCTACGCATAGGAAACTACAGTAGTCATAGGGTAAACATTTGCTAATGCATGAGTTTTAAAAAAGTTTTTAAAAATCGATTGAAAGAAAAATCATAAAACGAATGTTTTCAAGGTCACAATCAGAAGTAGGAAGTATTTAAAAGTGATGGGGAAAACATGGTAAGCACTGTCCTTAAACGTTACCAGATTCTTTAGGTGAGCAGGAAGAAAAATTATGACAGGATGAAACTGACTCAAAACAGTCCTGTTTATATATCTTGGCTATGACCCCAATACAAAGTATTGTATCCATCAATCTTGTACTGCACTGCTGGTTGTTGTATCAAAAGACAAAAAAAACCCACTTAAGAGTATAATCTATGTAAACCATAGACACCTTCTGCACTTATTAATGAACAACTTTTCTATATTTTTTATCCACATTGTGTCACAGTTCCTAAATATTGTGGGCATCCAAAGTTTTGAGTTCAGTTCATTAATCATGCAGAAAAGGAATGGACAGATTAAATATGTTGGTTATACCTCAGCCTTTTTGTCATTGAGGTCATTATCTGGAAAGTAGTCACTGCATCTCATTTGCAAGGTTAATATCACTAACTAAAAGCTAACTCTAACACTCAGACCCCTGCAAGGTTTGGCTTTTCATAACCAGTTTCATATTTTGCTGAGCTGGGAAAATTTAAAGGGAATCGTTATTCAGTGTTAATCTAGGGACAGGGGCAGTGACACTACAAAAAAAAAAACGCCAGTAAATATTTGAATTGTAAAGTGGGAACTTTCCAATAGGCGCGCGCAGAGAAGTGCGAAAAGCGGATGTGAGGTAAAGGACAAGGGACAAGTTTTAGGCAGTGACATAAGGGACAAGGGACGGGGTATAGGCCATTGCCCAATCACGGGCGACCTATTCCACCACTGCTTCACGCATGACGTTACTAGAGAACATAAACCTCCCCGCCTCCATCTCGGCGTTTCAGCCCGTCAACAAAAGCAAAATGTCCGCCATGTTCAGAGGTTGTGTTGCTCCTGCTCTCCGGTTTTTTAAACAAAATTGACTGTTTTCGCTACCGGGAGGCCGTCAGACCTCACACCTACGAACCAGAGGGACAGTAGAGTCTCACTGTGAGAAAATATGTTCGCTGCAAGCCCAACAAAATACAACTTAACGTGACTTATTTACCTTAACTCCGTATGGTGGTTCATCAAATGTAACTAGCATGTACCTGTCGCCTCTACTAGCCGGATCTCGGGCGCGCAGCTGTTAAGGAAATCGAAACAATAGATGTTAACTTTCGCCGGTTCTGTTAAAGGGACTCTTAAGGTCAACTCTCACGCAATAATTTTTTGGAAAAAAAAATAGGGGTAAAATCATTATTTACCTTCATAAAGATCTCAACCGCGCCTTTAGCAATGTCCAGATACGTCGTACCCAAATACGAGCGCTGATTCATAGAAGCGGACGTGTCTATCAAGAAAAGTAAAATAGGCATTTTTTTAAATAATGGAGATATAATGCTTAATCTAAAACGTCTAAACTTTACACAGGACCTATTTGGCGCTCGGGGCGTGTATAATGGCTATGTATGTGTGCAAATATTTTGTTATAATCGGACCCCCCCTCAAAAGAGGGTCACACAGCCACCCCTTGCCGCCGCTCTATACTCCTCTTGTCTTAACTGAGCGCTGATGAGGAACTTCTCCTCTAACAGACCGAAACGCCCTCTCTCTACTGTCATTGTAGCATTGGCTAGGCCAGACCACTCCCCGGCACAGGACTGTTTAATATACAATGAGAACGAAGAGTCTTCCTATTGCAGCCGAAAGAGCTTGACTCTCCTGCCCAAGACGGGCAAGGAGGAGGTGGTTCGTTATTATCAGTCCTATATATATATATATTTATAAAAAATTATATTATATTTTTTATAATTATTTTCAGGATTTCTTGATATCTGAAATCCAAGGTAGCGGATTTTCTGTTCCCGTGCTGGGCGTTACGGTGTAGTTTCGGGAGTTGCCTTCTAGTAACGCGGTCAACCCGTTGCGCCTGTATTTATTTCACCATTGTGTATATCTGCTCTCGCAGACATACGAAGGCAAAAACCAAACCTCTTCTCGATTGTACAGTCTTAACAGAGAATCCTCGCTGCGGGAAAAATGGCTTCCTTACTTCCTTTCTTTCTTGGTTGTATGTTGTCGCAATCGTCATCTAACGAGGTTACGAAGTCAATACATAAAACTAACTATAATAAAAAAGGACTTGTTTAAGGCAATGTATAGATATGGTCCCGAGTACCCTCTGTTTTTGTGTCCGTTTCCTGGAAACCCCGTGGTAGAGTTAATTTCTTGGGTTTGCTTGTAATCTCGGTTTGACGAGGTACTTTGTTTACAAGAATAGCAACATGCTACTGCAGTAAATACTGTCTAAAGTAACTCAGTGTAGCCCAAAGTAAGTTATCCCTGAATTTTATACAAACATGATATATTAATGGCAGTTGCATATTGAACTAATTATATTACTTGGGCGCGGTTTTTGCATATTTTTTCCTTTAACCGAATTATTTTTGAGTAAAATTTAAAAAAATTAAACAAACTTATGCAAATTTGTGTTTTATTGGGCAACTTGCGCTATTGTGTTACACCCGCCTATATTCTCAATCATGTTTAACGTGAGCTTTGCTTTCCTCTGTGTAGGCCTATATATTACATATCCCTTTGTCCAAATATTTTTTCTTGCTACAATGATGAGGTGATCTAATTATTGTATGACCTTCAATGTTTATGGTCTATTAATTAAATCAGTTCTCTGGTACTTCTTGTGTTTTTTATCCGATTTAAGGCAAATACAAATCATAAACCAGAAAATGTTAGCACCACCTATAAGGTCCCCCATTCACAATGAGTATATTTTATTGTATGTGTTTATTGAAGTGGTATATTTTCATGAAAATCGACACATACATAACTGGTCAAAATGTCAAATATACAAATCTATTTTCCAAATGGTTATTTTTAAAAGTAACTTAAATGCATCAATCTACATATGCATAACCTTTAGTAGTCAGTGTCCATCTGAACAATATAGTATTGGCACTAGGAGGAAGGTGAGTCGCAGAGAACAGAATTATCCAGGCAGTAGAATCCGAGACATCCCCAAATAAGGATCATGTGCCTCAACAGCCATTGGAATCCTTTCAAATTCTGAAACGCAGCCAACAATAAATGACAATCCTCTTGTCATCTATTATAAAACTTGAATGGGAGATTTGTAACAGTAGTCTTCTCAGCTGCAATAATCACGCAGAAGATTGTCGTACGGTTTAAAATTCGTTTGGTTAAACTTGAGCTTTGAAGGCGTATTTATAAACTAACATTCTTATAGATCTTGGGACTAATATTCAACTTCATTGTAAAGTGGTTCTAATGAGAGTTGCAGGGCTGACATTGGTTGCGTCACTGAAAGACCCTGGCGGAATTCCTTAGGCCCTCCGCTATCCCAGAATTCATCGTTTACTACTGCAGATTAACAAAGAGAAGAGGAGAAAAGCGAACGAAAACAACGGGGAGGGATTTAAATATTAGCAGCTTGATGACAGCTGGTTGCCGTTAACAATAAAGATTGACGAAGGAAGGGTAAGGCTAATCTGTTATTAATACTACAGAATATCTTTTTTAATTTTTTAATTTTTAAATACCATGGCCGATGGCTAGCGATCTTACCTTATTTTGCAACAGAAAATACACCTCTAGTTAACACAATGTATGAGGATCACGATAAAAGATAACTTATTACCAAATAAATTACCCTAATCAATCGTTCGATTCCAAAACAATCGTAAAAATCCGGTTGGGTTATCCCATGCTGACCAGCTATCGAAGTAAACCAAAGTTTGTCAGTTTCAATTTGGCCACAGGACTATTTGGTTATACCACCAATTCGGGCTTTTATTGCTTGTTCTGTTGTGCTAGCTTTACTAACGTTACCTAACCTGAAAATTATATTACGTTTTCCCGTCATCGTTAAAATAGCCTGTAATACTGATTTCTCGCCTTGATTGAACTTGCCGATTTTCTCGTCATATGTTGTCATCTATTCTAACGGGATGATCAACTATCGTTAACCAATATTCGATTCGTGCACCTCGCCACATTAATGACACTACCAAATGTATTGCTACGTCTTATACAGTTAGTATTTTTTCATAAACTAACACTTGTCTAGACCAAAGCCGATGTGCTTGTTAAGTGGTTTTTACTGCAGACGAAATTATAACATAATTATAACAAATCAGTTTAGCCAACCAGCTAAATGTATGTGACAGTCCGAATATTTGCCAGATCGTAGTAGGATCAATGAAATGATAAAATCTGCATTCGCGCAAGAGATGTTACGTCAATAGGACTAACCAAGAAGCATGTCAGTCATGGAAGCTTTGGGGCGCTGCTAGTTGAGATTTGTTGCGAGTGACGTTTGACTGTCAGTTTTGACTGGAGTGTTTGCTATATTTACGAATGGTGGGAAAATACACTCACGTGACCATGCACGTGACACTGGCAGCCAGAATGACCTTTGGTGGACACGATTATCCTATGAGAGTTCCACAGTATTACAGATTTTGCGTATCTCTAATTAGTGAAACACTGAGTACCTATCGCAGGTCAATATGGTAATAATTTCAAAAAGTTAGCTATTTAAGCAGCTGGTGATGTAGTGGTTAAGGTGACAGGTTTATAACCAAAAGGCTGCCAGTTCAAGTCCCACCCCAGCTGTTGTACCCTTGAGCAAGGTATTTAACCTGAATTTCTTCAGGAAAATATCCAGCTGTGTTAGTGGATGAATGTATGTTACGTCGATTTGGACAAAAGTGTCTGCTAAGCAACTAAAATGTCAAATTTAAGTGGAAGGAAACTCAGAAACTCTCTAGCATCGTCAACCCCTGTCCTATAACTTGCATGTTGCAAATGTCTCAATTCCGTTACTTATTTTGGTTTTAGAGTTTGGACACCACCGAACACATTTCTATAGTTCCCTACCAAGCAGAAAATTATCATTTGGTTCCCATTCAGTTAGGTAGCAACGGGGTACCAATAAAAATTCCAAATCTACAGTATGAGTAGCTGTAGTTTGACTAATCATGAAAACAAATCAAGAACAGAAAAATAATTACTTATAGAGTAGCCTGCTAATAAAGGAAACTTATATTAGACAATATACTGTTATTCTTTTAAATGAAACTTGTCATAAAGCAGTCAGTCTTTACAAACAGGAAATATTTAATCAAGTCATCCTATACGTTCAGGCCTGGGTGACGTCATAAGAGAGGAAAGTGAAAATGTTTTTTTGTGTCTTCGTGTGTGGCTAATATGAGCTAGTGCAAACATGGAGCCAAGAAGAGAGGGGAGTCTGGTGCAGTCAGTGCTGTGGTGTGAGCTGGAAGGGTAACAGATGACAGGATTGGTTCTTGAAAAATATTTTTAATCGAAATGTGGTCGAAATGTGCATGAAGCAAAAGTATGATGGAAGCTTTTGGGTAGAGTGTTATGTTGTGGGAGGTAATGAGGGGTGTTCACAAATTCTTTTACCACTGGGTTTCCGTAACATTGTAGAGTAAAGGGTCTGAGTATGGTGGGAGGCTGTGCCCTTGACCTCCTGGTAGCCAGTGGCAGGTTTTTGTTTTAACACCATGTGTGCAGCAATATGAAACCACCACAGAACTACCGTGGGCATTCGCGTATTTCTGGAGATAAACAGCTAACAGGGCAGCAGGGATCCGAGATTAGCCGGAGAGGTGCAGCAGTCCAAACTGAGTCAAACAATGACTAGTGCGGATTGTCTAACTAGTGAGGAGTAGCGGCATATGTGTAATATAAGTTTAAAAAAAAAAAATACAAATAAACACCTGTACACTGAGAAGGGAGTTTGCCGTCCAGGGTGGGAGAATGGGCCCATAGAAACCATTAGAGTAAAGATTTGGTCAGAAGATTGATCATGTCCACCTTGGAGGATGTGCTGTCTCTCTCATGCAGTCCTTCCGGAAAGTGGTTTGCCTCTTAGGGATTCTTATGTCCGTTTACCTCTGTGGGGGAAAGGGCTCACTGTATAAATCCAGTTTTATTTGCATCAGTGGTATCCATGGTAGTTCCTGGGCTCCCTCTGCTCTGTCACCCATTTTTTCCGTTTTAAGTGAGTACGGTCTCTCTTCTCCCAGGGTGTTTGTGATGACGCTGAGGAGCTGAGAGGAGAAGGCTGCCTGCTGCAGAGCGAGTCGAGAGCTGCGGGGGAGAGGGCAAGACGTTTGGGGAGAGAGAGAGAGAGAGAGAGAGAGGGTGTGTTGGAGCAAGCGAGTACAGTGCGTGCCAATGCAGCAGCTGCAGAACCGGCAGCCTGAGCTAGTGGAAGGCAGCCTTCCCGTGTTCGTGTTCCCCACAGAGCTGGTCTTCTATGCTGATGAGCAGACCTCCCACAAGCAGGTGCTCACCCTCTACAACCCCTACGAGTTTGCTCTTAAGTTCAAAGGTGAGTTGAAGTTCAGAGGTTATGACTGCCGCTAGGAGTGTCGGCCCCATGTTTAATGGTGCACGTGTCTGATGGAAACGTGGTCTTTTGCTCTAGTACTGTGCACAGCCCCTAACAAGTATGCCGTGGTAGACGCCACTGGAGCTGTGAAGCCGCAGTGCTGTGTGGACATGTGAGTGACCCCATGATCTTTTTTATCCAGTTTGCAAGGGCACAGAAATGGCACATGTAGAATGCAGAAAAGAAGCTGTCGTCCTCCTCTTCCTTGACTTACTGCTTTTACGACTGCCAGCCTCACTGATTACCCATGCCTTCTCTGTCTCTCCTCGCGCAGTGTGATCCGTCACAGAGACGTGCGGGCCTGCCACTATGGCGTGATCGACAAGTTCCGGCTGCAGGTGTCAGAGCAGAGCCAACGCAAGGCCCTGGGCCGCAAGGAGGTGATGGCCACCCTGCTCCCCTCGGCTGTCCAGGAACCACCCTCCTCCTCCTCCACCTCGTCCTTCCCCCAGGAGGAGGAACGCAGGATGAAAGAGCAACTGGCCGACAGCGCCTTTTTTGAGCAGTCTGCATTTCAGCCAGGTAGATGCGGCTTCCACCTCTAGGGGGAGCACTTCTCCATCAAATTGTGATAGCAGAGGAAGAGCTTTTGCTTGAGGATAGAGTGCCAGGATAGGGCAGATTTTCAAGGCCTTTCTAAAGAGTGAAATACTGAGTACCGGGAGCAATGGGTCATCTGAAATAATTTAGCATAATCATTTTTCCAATTGTGTGATCTAGACCAGAACTATCTCTCACACCTTTCTTACCCATCTCTGGGTTAGACCACTGTGTAAAGCTTTGATAATTAAAATAATATCTGAGCTTGCAATGGGCCACCAGAGGTGGGAAAGGTACACCGTTAGTGGGCCTTTCTTTTACTTTAGTTACAGAGCCTAGATAAGTGCGGGAACAGCCAAGCCTGGTGTTGGAGCGATCTCTCAGTTAGCATCTTATTTACACCTGGAAACGCTAGTAACTCAAACTGAGTTTGATGAAACCATTGAGAGGGCCATTGGAACAAGTACCAGCAATCTCCCAGTCCCTCGAGCACCCGGTTTGGCTTCCCCTGGTCAAGAGCACCCATAAAAGTAGCATTGTACAGAATGATTCATTAATGGTAAAGTAGGCATTTTCAGCAGGTTTCTTTCTCTCCATTAGATGCCATCGGCAGCCGCGGAATTGTAATTTGCTATTGGCAAACGAGTGTGAGGTTGGGTTAAACCAGAGTGGCCGTGAGTAACGCGGTTCTCTGTGTTGAGCAGAGGGCAGGGCAGTGTCAGGAGGGCCCAGTGTTCTGACCGTGCTGCTGGGGATGGTTTGTGTGGCCGTCCTCATGCTGCCCACCCTGGGGGAGCTGGAATCTGTAGTGCCTGTCTACCTCCACTTAAGTGTTAACAAGAAGCTTGTAGCTGCTTACGTCTTAGGTGAGTGATCCCGTGGGGGGGGGGGGGGGGGGTTGTATGGGTGTATTTGAATTTTATTTTAAACTGTAAATGGAATGTCATGCCACAACATTTTTTTATAGTAAAATTTTGTTCCTCAGAATGATAATGGCAGCAAAATCACACCGGTTTAATCTACACAAATCTGTGTGTGCTTTCTGTTAATCCATAAGTTTTATCACCTGAATAAGCGCTGCGGTGGTTTTGTGGCTTTGTATTTAGTTTGATCTTCAATTCCCTCATTTCCCTGGATAGGTCTTCTCACAATGGTAATTCTGAGGACATGAGAAAACGGGTTGGAAATGAAGAGGAAGGACGAGGAAAAACGTATCTACACTACATCCGTCTGTGAAGGAGGCTTAGAGGGTGGGGGTGTCACATTGGCCCTTTGGGATAAAGTTAAAAATTCATTGTTACAATTATTACTTTTACCAGAAAAATAAGACTGCCTGCTTGTGCAGGGGGCCGGATGGAGAGATAGCAGTCCAGACAGAGCTGGAATGCCACGTTGCATGCTGGGATCCGTGTTGGGGGCCTGAAGATGTTGTGGGTGGGATTTGTATAGAAACTAAGGGAAACGTTTTATTAAAAGTTTGACGTCATATGCGGTGTCATTCATTTTATATTTGCATCAAAAAAAGTGAAACTATGGACTAAATTAGATTTATTGTATCCTGACCAGGGATCTCAAACTTCAATCTCTGCCGGACGCAGGGTCTGCTGGTTTTTTATATATGTACAAATCAAACATCATATTCATGCCTGGAGAGTTGTGGCTTGAGAACCCTGATCTTTAATCATTTGAGATACAAATACCGGCAGAGGCAACCAACTCCAGTATTCTGGAAGCCAGCAAATTCTGCAGATTTTTGTTAGAAACTAACCATTTCTAAGGGACACCTAGAAAGGGCCTGCTATTTTCTACCACACCAGTTTAAAAAAATAATAGTTATATTAGTTAATATAAATGTTTTGCACGTGGAGTAATATTGAAATACATCCCAAATATCAACTTGGCTCATTGTCATTGGGGCAGTTGCCCTACATCAAACATTTTACATTATACTAGTAAGTGTATTGTATATTCACCTATTTTGCTTTTGCTTTCAAAACATTATGGGTAATGGGTGTGTTTTATGCAAATACTTGTATAGAGTACTGCTCTAAAATATCTAAACTAATATAAGGGTTTACCATTCAACACATTAGGTATCAATTCTGTGTCAAGAACACTAAAATACTGGATGGTTTGGAGGATAATTTTAATCTACAATACTGATTTTTAGAGGACGTACTCATTGTGATGAATAAACCATGTAAGAGTTAAATCACAAGTCAACGAACTTCTGCCATTTCATTATGAGTATTTATCAATAAAAAAAGAATCACAGCATGGGAGAAAAAGAGGTGGGGCTTTAACAGTGCTAACAGCAGAACTAGATAACCCAAAGAAGAAGCTTTTCTTTCATTTTCAAGAGGAAGAACTAAATCCACTGTACAAACAGCAGCATCACAAACAGATTTCTTCCCATTTTTTTTGGTTTTTTATTTTTTAAACAAAATAGGTATCTCTCGTTTGAAAGATGACCGGGTGTTTCCTTCCTTACTCTCACCACAAAAATAAAAATAAAAATTGCAGGAGCAGATTAGTCTAATGAATCAGTATTACACCACATCACACCTATTTAAATCAAAACAAAAATGTTTATTTTAAAAGAAATATATATTTCATATATTTATAAAACCATATATTTAAAAATAAGACTTAAATTACTACAGCCAAACGGATTAACACTGACTTTGAATGTATTACAGAATTTGTTTTACACCTCTTGAATGTAGTTTTCTTGAATGGCACATTGAGTCAGTAGCTGACAGCAATTTCCCCAGTGAGGAAAAACCAATCAGAAGCAAGATGCTAAGATGTTCCAAAAAACAAAAACAAATGTAATCCTGTCTTAAGCCTTTTATAAATCTTGCAGATTTTTTTAAATAATCAAACCAAATGGCCCAATCTGACAACTCTTCTGTCACTGTCAATCAAGGCAACTCATTGTGCCCCTTGCTGAAACAACACAAATTGAAGACAATAAACAACGCATGTAATAGCGTAGTCTTCAAAAAATACTATCTTTTCGAACATAGCACACATACAAAGATAACCATTCTCATTTAGTCTAGGGCAGAGTAGAACCCCGCCCCCCCCCCCCCCTCCACACCTCTGTTTCCGCACAACAGCCAAAAGCCTGCTTTCTGATTTAATAACTCGAGGGTAACCATCAAAACTGGCTTCACCAGCCGTAACCCCACAAGGGAAATTTCCCCCATTTGAATTCATTACTCATTACCCCCTCCGCTTTTTTAAAAAGCAGCGCATTTCAAACTCCAGCAAAGCCCTGAATGTCGCTCTCCATTTAACGCAATGTGCAACATTCAAAAACCCTCACAGTCTTCCCATAGTGTTTGAATTCGGTTCGGAGCAGCTTGAGATCACAGGTTGAAAGCCGTCCAGTCACATCAGACCACTTCAGAAAGAGACGACGTGAGAAACGGCCATTGACGCCACTCTTGCGTCAAATTGGAGGCACAGATTAATCCAAAACATAATGTGTCCTCTTTGGAGGACGCGAGATTCAGGACCAGTACAACATACTAAATACTCGTCTTAACCACAACCCAATGGGGTCTCCGCCCACCTGATAGATATTCTAATGCACTCTCGTCATTAGGGTACTCTTACACCGACCCTTACACCTCGGACACCCACCGACATTCAAGGCCTATTACCAGCCTTGTGCCCCAGCCCAGAGTCTACACTCTCAATAAGAATTAGCAATATATACATACTTACAGACAACACACACGGGACCAAATAAATTAAGAACTCTATTCACATAGTTCAAGCCCTTTTTTTTTTTTTGCAAGCCGATAGCCAATAAAAAAGCTGAAACCCTATTCTCGCATTTAATTTGCCATCTAATACCAACCACTATACCAAAAACAGATTGTGGGAAATTCTAAACAACCCACAATATTATTTTTTTTGTGATAAGATAGCGAAACAGTGTAGAGCTGGTGAGGGAAAACTACGCTCGGCTGGCTCAGCGATGATCTGGACTTTAGCACCATGTAGTCAAATCTCTATATAGCAGCCGGTGCTAACATTCTTCATATCGACCCACAAATTAGTGAAGTGCCCTTGCAGGAGAAGCACATCAGTGCGTCCGCGCACACGGAAGGTGAACACGCACGCACGCGCGATGTCTAAGCTTTCACGCCGGGTTTTCCCTTCTCACACGTTACAAACGACCAATCCGCTTCTCGTCTCCCAGCAGAAAGAAACCCAGACAGCTAACAAAACTATTCATTTAACAATGAAGAAAATAAATAAATAAAACAAGGGGGGAATAACACAGATCAGCCACCTGCCTAAAAAATAAAATAAAAAAGCCGAGAGAACACAGACGCTTGGCAACCCCCCCCCCCCCCGCCGTCGCCCCATTTCACGCCCTCATTTCGGCGAAAGGTCCCGCAGCTGGGCAAAGGGCGAGGTGCTGGGGGAAACCCCGTCCATCTTGGCAGGAGAGCCCCCTGAAGACCCCACGCTGCTCAGGCTTCCATCCAGCGGATCGGCTGACTGACTGGGACAATGGGAGAAATGACCAGTCAACTAAATTGTAACACAGCTAATACATATATATTTTTATTTTATTTTTTAAATGGAGAATGGACTGCTACCTGATCCTAAATAGACAATAAACCATGACGGATTTGCTAGCCTAGCTGAGAAACGTCCAAGAAAGAAAAAAAATTGGATGTTGATGGTTATTAAGTATAGCCTAAGCTACCGCCGTTTAAGCTAGCAGAGCACTTTCTCAAAGAACGCAACAAATATAGGGAAATAAATTCAAAGAGCTACACAAATGTATTGCACTGACTGCAGAAAATGGTCATTCTTGCTGTGAAAAAAGGGACAGAAGGTGACATTACTGTCATTATTTCTTAGTTGTCATCATAAATTATTGTATTTTACCATTTAGTAGTATTATGCATTAGGACTATGCTTCAAACTTGAATTCCCTTCAGCTATACAAGTTGTCATTAAAATAAAGCACCTTTTAAATTTGATAGAGGGAGACACTAAATGACCGGAGCACTAGAGTGAAGGAGGAACGAGAGACACAGATCACCACAACAACCAAGAACAAAGTTCTTTTCCAAATAACTTCAAATCGAACAACACAAGGAAAGACCATTTCTGATAATGACTTTGAAAGTAGAGAGGCAGAACAAAAATTAGCATATACCCTGTGTCCCACCCAAGGTGTAAAGCGACGTCACATGGCAAGGAAAAGTAATTACTATTTTCACTAACGCTAGTGTTACTTCTTCCAGTTTAAGTTGTTTTTAACAGGTTTAAGGACAAAAGAATTTCTTGAATCACTGACCAAACCAATGAGGGACATAACGTCAAGAGGACCCTTACCAGGAGCTGAGGTCCGGCAGCTGGGTCAGTTCCGACGACAGCATGGTGGTGGTGCCCTGGAACAGTCTCTTGGGCTGACTCTCCGTCTCCATCTCTCCTGCACGCAGACACAGGTAGTCAACTCCCGCGGCTCTTCCTACTGTCAATACGGGCCCTCCAACAGGCGCGGTACATTTTGGTCTCCCGCCATCTTTAAAAAGCGGAGCGCTGCGCTCACCTTTCCTTTTGATGGACCCGAGAATGCTGGGCCGAATGCAGTTGCTGGGACTCTGACTCCTTCGGCTGGGCACAGACAATCCGCAGCGGAGGAGGGGGGGGGTAATCCAAGTTACTCATTTTATTTCATACTAATGTTCCTAATGTTACAAATATTGTAAATATTTAAGCACGGATTCAGTTTATTTGAAATCACAACGTTAGAGTTTAGACCTAAATTTCATGGGAGAGAATGAGAAGGATGATTGGTCAGACACAGTTTGGTCACAAGGCCCATCATCACTGGCATGTGTTTCAGTGACTCACTTAAACCGTCGCGTGGGGCTGGGGATGGGGCTGGGAGGCAGGCCACTGCTGGTGATCAGAATCTGCAGCGACGGGGAGAAGCATTGCTGTGGTACAGGGAAGGAAGCGGGCAATCAACTGTAATGTCATGCAACTGAAAGAGCAAGAGATCCGGCTCGGAAGGGAAGGCGTGAGGAAGAGAGAATGAAGCCCCACCTACCTTTTTCTGCCTAATCCCTCTGGTAGGGGACGGGGCAGGAGACACCGGCACAAAGTCGATCCGTTTCGGCGAAGACGAGGACGACTTATCAAAGTCATTATCACTCTAATGGGAAAGGAAGGGGATGGTTTTCCTCAAGAAAAATACTTCAAATGCACCCTGTGGTGGAGAGATTGGTGGCAATGTATATGCTACATCAGGGCAGCCTGCTCCAGTCCATGATGGCCACCCATGTTCTACATTGGTTACTACAGCATGTTTGTGAATTGTCCACACTTCCCATTTCAGAGAAAGATGGGGTTACTATGGTCCAGGGGACCACAAGATGCAGATTACCAATACCTATGAATAGCTGATTTGAAAAACACAAGCTAGCAGTCTCAGCCCCTTGGAGTTCTGACGTTACATGATGACAGAACAGAACACCAGGTCAGTTAAAACACATGCAAGTGGCAACACATGCCCTAAAAAAGGACCCAATGAGTGGTTTTCTTACCAAACTGAGGCTCTCCTCCCACGACTGACTCATCTGCATGGCAGTTTGGACCTCTCTAAAAGGAGGGGGGGGGGGCAGTAAGACACGCTTCACACCTACCAGCATCACTTTGGTCTTACGAAAGGCCAACAGAAAAATTTTAAACATTCAACACTAGAGTCATAGTTAAAGGTAGCAACCAGTGCAGTAAAATGGCAAGACGCAGCCAGAATCACATTACTTATACAACCAACTTAAATGCTGCAACGGTCCCAGCTCCCAAAACCAAATGAGAAACCATGCTGTCGCTCACCGTTCGTGAGCCGTCTCCCTGTTCATCACATCCACGCCCTCCTCCTGGGGGATCAGACAAGCATTAGAAAACAACTTTTTCACCATGATTGGTGCAGGGTTCCAAGTGACGGGCTGAAGACCAGTGTCACTGTGAGAATGTGACCCTAATGCATCTTTACTAAAAGATCGCCTACCATTCAGAACAATTTTTTCTCCCCCCCCTTTTTCCTGTGTCCCGATTTAGTTTTCTACGCAGAAGTTTAGAGCGAGGGTACAGTTTGTGAAATAACATTTTTCAAAAATAGAAGTTGGCCTGGGGAAGCAGTGCAGCCGAATGGGCAAGATCATTAGCCTCCAAGTTGTGGTTTCAAATCCCCTCACTACTGTTGTATCCTCGGGCAACCAGAATGGCTACAATCTCCAGTTCCATAAACCGATAGAGCAATTGTTATTTATTTATTTATTTACTTAAAATAAATTTGGAACAAGCCATTTACCATGGCTTGTCGCTAAACATCCTGCCACCACACACAGGGAAAACGAGGAAGTAGTACAATTGTTGGCCTCCGATCTGATTCCCTACGAACCATCTGCTATTTTTCCGTCCTAAAAGCTAAACAGCTAGCAGGACAGGGTAGAGGAGAGGCACGTCTTACACAGCAGCTCATTCGGAGTGGCTCAAACAACTTCAGTCACTTAGGATAAGATGAACATAATAACAACAATAATAATAATAAGATCTGACACATTTCAATTATTTATCTAATACTGGCAAATGGAGCAACTTACACCAAGTGTAAGGGTAGTGATGAAAGCTCACCTGCTTGATCTGATGAATTCGGGTACTGGAAATCTGGATGGGAGAAGAAGGGACAACCTGGATAGGATGCATTGAAAGACGAATGGGGGGGGCATCTTAAGCATCTGGCTCACTTGGTGAAAACAATGAGGATTTTGTATAGTCTGAAGTATGTTCTATGCAGTAGGCACAGGGTCACAATAACAAACATTGAAATGCATAGAAAATAGGTGCTTTCTTTGTGGAACTCCATACCGGTAGAGAGCGGTTAACTACGGTGGTGCTATTTCTCCGGCACCGAAGCACTTCACGCTGAAACACCTGTGAGTTATCACTAGAGACAGGGAACAATAAAGAAAAAAATCTATATATAAACAGGAGACAACACATCCAAGTCCTGAAAAATACTTAGTATTATATAACATTAAGACGTATTTAGCCTTGGAAAATGAACATTCAAAATAAAGTTAAATGTCTGAGTATTATACTACCAAATCAGCCTGAACTTGAGAGGCTGGTGGCCCTGTTAACTCAACAAGTGGTTTACTATAGCATGTCTCAGCAGTCCACACTGTCCACTGCAGAGAAAGGTGGAATGCTACATGCAGAGATACTCAATACAACACCCGGATTCGAACCCAGAACACTCTGACTCGCAGGCCGACACGCTATCCATTACACTATACACACGTAAGATATCAAAACGTTTTACAGCAGCAGGCAACTTAATATTCGTTAAAAAAACAAAAAAACACCAAACCTACACATAATATCAGGTTACTTTGACAAAATCCTAACCTTAAAACGTTTATCATCGGGGCGCTGTTGGATCGCCTCAACTGTCCATCGCTTTGGGCAAGGGACGCCGTCGTGTCGATGTCCAGTTCCATCTTCTCCTGCGACATTACTTCGGTATTGTTCATTAGATACCGCTGTGGTCATCACACGTGCAACACCATCAATGTTATCAGCCCTGTTTCGAGCTAACTACTCCACCATTTACGACTTTAAAATCGAGATCACACACTCGATGTCTCTTTTAATGGAATCAAATAGGTTGTTTGTTACGTTTTGTGCGTCGAGCAGAGAGGATAGTTTGAGCTCCAATGTACTAGCCAATTAGCTAGCTAGCAGTAAACGGAAATATGGTTACATGTGGATTTTGTTTAAAAAGCATCCATTTCATTTTTGAATCCTTAACGTTAGTCCGGGTCGAGTATTTCTTACGTTATTTTAAATCTAGTAGAGGTTAGCAGTGTAGGTTATCAAGGTAATTTAACCGGATCGGGCTTTGCTGCACAGCATTCACAACAGTTTTCTTGAAGGGGAACGGTCCACGCACCCCATCAAAGGAAATTGTTGCCTTATTCGCTTTAGTGTCAAAAAGTGCTTCTATTTACTGAAGAGTGGGTTTAGCAGAGGGAAAAAATAAGACTACTAGCCAAAATAGCTAACGAACTAACTGCCAGGTTAAGTTATTTTAACCCTTGATCCTTTAGACAGCATCAACATTAAATAACGTCACGGCCTTGAAAAAAGCAGTACATTCCAAGCCGTTTACCTGACCTGACTCTCCAGGGTAAACCTCAAAAAGCCATCAGCTAACGAAGCCTAGGAAGGAAAATATAAAAAATAACTATAGTTAGCTCGGTTGCTAGCTAGCCAACTAGATTTAAACTAGCATTTGCCAGCTGTATAGTTAGATTCCTATCAACTTATGCTTTTCTAAAGAGCTTGAAATGCCACTCGAATTACAATCAATATAAATTCTAAGGAATTTCCGGCCTCCACTTCATCTACAACTTTCCAGTAAATATAGCATTAAAATTAAATGAATTATTTTTTCTGTGGTTCCCATTTCAATGTTCTGTTTACCACTCCGCCTCTCGTTGCACCAGAATTCCTGTCTCAACCAAACTTCCCGCCCCTTCTCCTGCCTGCCCGGCTGACTGATCACACAACACACCAATGGTAAAGCGTTGTTTTAAGGGAACATAAATCCTACAGGCAGTGCGTTGACAAATTGGAGTCGCGGGTATAAACGATTTCCTGAAGAAAACTTCACTGTACCCCCTTTTTAATTTCTCATTGGCCACTCATGCGCCCCACTGTAAATATTTGACGCAAAATATAGTTTTAGAAAATGAAAATAGGTCTACTTAAACCATAACTGGAAAAAAAAAAGTTTGCATCCTTGTTATTAAAAATATTCAAATAAGTACGTTAAATCAGTTGGCTGTGTATTTTTTATAAACCTGTTTATAAAACCTGTTATTGGAGCATTAAACAAAGTTAAAATTATCAAACGTGTCAGAAATCATTATCATTTATCATACAACCGACTTTATTTTTGTGAACATCTGCTCTCTAGACGAGAGTATGCCATTGACGTTACACTGTTATACCACATGAGGGCATACCTGAAAAAAATAGATTTATGTTGAAAAGAAATGTACAGTAGGTCGTTACTTCTCAATGACATTGAGTTGTCCCTAAAAAGTCCAAGCCATTTCTGCCTGAAAAACTTACTGACCCACTGAGAAATCTCCATGGATACAATTCATGTTTTAGTTATCACTGCATTAGAAAACCGTGTTCTTACACTGTTTTGCACATTTACTAGGTCTCTTCAAAAAACAAAGAGTACCCTGAGCACCAATCTCTTTTATTAATTTAACCTCATAATTGAATTCTGCTTCCTATGGGCATGGAGAAGGAAAAAATAACTTAATATTTCTGAAAATACTGTGCTTCCTCCGCGAGCTATATCTACAAGACACAATAACACTTCTGTTACAGATGATTTAGCCAAAATGAGAATCTATCAACAGTTTAATCAAATCAAATTAACTGAGTGATATGTTGGAGGCAAATTCAGGATTATGAAACACTTAGGCCCAAAAACCAACCTCAGCAACAGGGTAACAGTAAACTGAAATGGAAAACCACAGCATACCATGAAAAGGCTAGTGTAGGTTGCATAAGTATACTACTTTTTTCTGATGTCAAACCCATTAATACTTGAATTGAAGCCTCTAGTTGAATAATAAATTATCTTCTGAGCAAGCACTGGGGATCTGAAAAATCCATTGTCATATGCGAAATTGCAAAACGTTGTATCAACTATCCCTTATTTGAGAAAATATTTTTTTATTATGCCAGTAAACCTGACTCAGTTTCCAATGCATTTGATTTGTCTGTTGTTTGATATTTCACTATAACTAGAGTGTGTTTACCCAGCAATAACCGATGGCCAACTGCAAATTATAGTTTAATTAGTACTTCTGCGCACTACATATTTCTGAAAGTTTCACTTTTCTTTTTCATTTCATTCTTTTTCAACAGAGACAGCTAACATTTATCTTAAGAGCAATATAACATAGTACTGCCCAGTGTGGTTTAGTGTTAAAAGGATTAGCTTTGTATCCAGAATTTCTGCAATGTTGTTGTGCCCTTGAGAAAGGTACTTAACCTGAATTGTATAAAGTTAAAAGTTTTACAAATTGAGTGTACATTTCTGAACAACAATGCAACAATGCAGTGTAAACCCACCCAGAAGAACTCCCTTCACTGATTTAACTCTTATTCACTTTTGTGGGGGGGGGGGTAAACTCCTCAACAAGTCTCAGCAAGTTGCAAGG
>JAOVYW010000002.1:3002850-3016874 GCA_025775045.1 Hiodon tergisus
TCATTTTTTCCCCCCCCCCCCCCAAAACCACCCGCCCCCCACTCCTGGGTAGATAACAGTGTAGAGGGAGAGAGGGATAGATCCAGTTTTGGGACCCCCCTACCCCACCCCCACGTGTCCTTATATGCCAAAGGCACACTTCCTTCACTCCCTCTTTCATCAGAGCTTGTTTTGAGGATCAATTGAACGCCCCCTTTCTTATGTCACACGTTCAGAACATTTGGACATTCAGGTGTGAAATTCATCCAGCCAGAAGATGAATACATGAGACTCAGAAGATGAATGAGACCTTTAAACAGTTAACCCAAAACAACCAGATGTGACCAAACTGCATTTAAGCTCCGTCATTAAATTGTGAAGCAGTAGTGCGCTTGTCTTTTTCTAGTATTCTTTTTTTTTTCTTCTGTTGACAGAAAGAATGCTATTTCTGAATCTCTAAAGTGTAACCTCTGAAGTCAGTTGGAAGCTAAATCTAAAAGATCCAGTGAATTTTGATGTTTAACATCACTGCACCCTGGTATACACCCCAGTAGGTGGCGAGGTAGACAGCGTGAAGTGGGGGTGTGGTTGATGGTGCACGGATTCCCAGGGTCAGAGGTTTCCATGGAGTTATTCAATAATTTCTCACACTGCACTAGTAGCTGGTGTGTTTCATTTAAATGAGCTTTTTATTTTCTTAGGACAAAAATAACTGCATGATATGCCAAGGCGTCTAGCAGAACGGCGAGTACAAGGCTAGTTTGTGAAGGCATTTGTGTATATTTTTTTGGTCAGTAGGTACTTGAAAACATTTGCTACCAAAATATGGTAATGCTGCAGTGAGTGGAGCAGGAGGTCAGTAATGTCTGTACCTATTGATGAATTAAACCATTACAGACCTGAAGCTGCACAGCACAAGGTCAGTATTGTCTGTGCCTATTGATGAATTTAACCATTACAGACCTGAAGCACATCTCGAGCAGGGAATGACCACATGGTCAGAATGAGTGAGCATGATGGGAAATAAGTTTTCCTGGACTGCATACGCAGCTCAAACACGCCAGGCATTGTAATAGCGGCCTTCACTGTTCTACTTGTCAGCATGGAAACTGACAATGTGCATCAGTGTCAGTTCTCTGTTAATCCATGTTCAGACATTTGAGATTTGTGGTCTGAGTTGCCACAGGGATGAAGAAATATCCATTTGAAACTCCACCTTGTAACCTGCGTTCTGAAACTCGAATAAACAAAACATGCAGAAGCGCATCTTGTCAGGTCTCCCGATGGTCTCTCATGGCTCGGGTTTCTTCTCTGCTTTTACATTTATTTTACATTTGTAGTTCCTCTGAAGGTTGAACAGACACGTTCTTTTATTGATTTTGGAATACAACACATTACGACAGAACTATCGTATTTTCTATGATGTAATCTGTTTGCACACGTCTTTTCGTATATACCTCAGTGCTGTGCACTCTGCTGAGATTTGAATTTGATCTTGGGTAGTGATGCCCATAATGTTTGCTGAACCTAAATTATCCTCCCTGAGTAACTTTTTATACATGCTCCTGTGAGACACAGGCTAAAACTTGGACAAGTCTGGAAATTATTTCCCTTTTCCAATGTAAAATACCTTGGAACAGAAAACATTCAGGACTTTTGCATCTCTGTGTTAGAGTTGGGAAATCGGTACCTTCCTTTTTATTCTACAAATAATCTTTTCTTTTCCATTTGCTTTGAAGTTGCTGAAATATAAAAGGGAAATGATTTGTTTTTCCGTCTGCCACAGACCTGGCCTCATGACATTGTAAAACAGACAGGAGCCAGTTGGATAAAATTATGGCCTAAAAGAGGTTTTGATTGGATGTCAAACAAATGACCCCAAATGCATCTTTTTGCAGCGTGTACCCACAGAAAGACTGAAGGAGTCAGAAACCTAGAAGAGACTCCGGTGTGTTTTCTGTGCTTTGCACAGCCATCTGCCCATCTACGGTAGGCAGGTAAATAGAACAGTAGTCAGAAATGGGAAGCAGGGGGGTTCTTTAACCAGCCGTCTGTAACAGTGCCACATTCGTAACAGGAAGAGGACAATGTAGGTGGTTAACCGATTTGAATGCAAGGGTGAATTGTTTTTTTTGTTTTTACTTTTTCGTAAAAAGCGGCCATTTTAAATGTTTGCTTGTAGCACTTCCCGTTCCTGTTTGATTTGCCTTTTCTTTTTCCAAGGATTTTCTCTGTCTAGGAGGACGGTGATGTGTACATACGCTTTATTTTTAAAGGTGAAAGTGTGAAGAAATAAAAGAATCTGTTACACACTGGGTTCTGTTTGCCCTTTTGTTTTTTGGGTTGAACTCATGCTATAGAACTTAACTGTGTAGGAGACATTTACAATGTGCAAACTTTATTTACCGTAGTCATAGTTCTGAGAAGATTGTCTTATTTTTATTTTTCACTTAATTACATCATTCAAAACAATCTTTAATGTTTAAGCAGGTTTTCAGAAAAACTCCCTGACACAACAGCAGCATAACAGTAACGAAGTGGGTGGCATTGAGAGAATTGAAGGTTTTTAAATCTACAGTTTCATCTGATGACTGCAAAGATGTGGCATTTTTTTCATATGCTGATAAGTAACATCTCCTAAAGCATGTAAGACAGGTCTCCTATGCACAGCACTGAACTACATGTGTGTGATGCGGTCAATGCACAGCCTCAGTGTTGGCTGTGATTGGCTAGGGAAGTGTCTGCGCAGGAGCTCCAGGGCTGCACGGGTCTGGGCGTGTCGCTGTCTCTCTGTGTGGAGCTTGGCCCATGCATCCTTCAGCTCACCCTGAAGCTGCTCCAGAATGCCCTCGTCCTTGGGCTGGGCGTTCGCGGTCCACCCCCGACCTGCATCCTCCAGCTGCCTCCGGAGACAGCCCACCTCCCGGGCCAGGGCCTTCTTTTCCCTCAATGTTTCCTGCAATTCCACCTTGGTCTTCCTCAGCGCCTCGCTCGCCTTCCTCACCACCTCCCCCCGGCCTCTGGCCTCCGCCGCCCATGCCTGGGACGCCACCTCCCTCCCGCGGCCCTCGGCCTGGAGAGCCTCCAGATGTAGGGCCTGTAGCGCCGCCGCCTGGCCAGCGAGTGCCAGCTGCTGCTCCCTTTCTTCCAGCCGCCCCTGCAGCTTCCGGTGTTCCTCTCGCTGTTGCTCTGCCTCCGTTTCGGCCTGTTGGAGTCGGGCACCCAGCCTGCGCCGCTCACGCTCCGCCTGGTACAGCGACCTCACTAAGGTGGACAGGTCCTGCCCATTCCAGATGCTTCGGCCTTCCTCCTCTGAGCCCACCCTGTGCTCTATGGGCCCTGTCACCCCCTTCCCCGTCTCCTCTCTGACCATCCTCCCCACCAACTTTTCCTGCCGGTTCCTCTCCTCTCTCAGTTTCACCTCCAGCAGTGCCTCCTGGTAGATCTCCTGTCTCCGGCTGGCCCTCGGTTTCCGGGTCAACCCTGGCTCCTGTGGCCTGACGCCCGGTTTTCCAGATCTCCAGAGGGTGTCCTCTAGCAGGTCCAGTGCAGTGAAGTGAGGGGGAAACAGCTCTTCCACCCAGTGGGGCTCCCCCAAACCCCATCCTTCTAGCTCTGCTTTCTTAAAGCCTGGCAATGGTCCCTGCATCTCTGCCAAAAAAATTCCCTCAGAAGTGACAACAAAAATCACCTCAGAGTAAAATATGTCCTCAAGTAGGTTTATGAGGTTGAATATAAATGCCCCACTTCCTTCAAGTCACCTTAATTAATTCTGAAGCACAACTATTTTACTTATTCCTTTTTATTTATTCGTTTCCGTCTTGGGTGAGTAGCAGGAAGTTTGCAATTAGTTCGTTAGTTCAACTGGTTGAGTTTCTTGGGTTTGATAAAATATGAAATGGAACCTTTCGCTGGTCAGCTACGCGACGTATACACGGGCTTGTTGGCCACAGGCTTGACTGATCTAGTAATGGATTTTAAACAACACAAGTTAACATTTTTGTTATCCGAGATAATGCATTTGATGGCTAGCTATAGCTAGGGTATACTACATTAGCAAACTAAGTCACGACCAAGATATCGTGCTAACTAATTTTTGCTGATAGCTACGTGTGTAAATCAGCACGTATTGACTAGCCACTGCAGGATATACAACAATTGAATTGATAGTAACTTAGCCTCAAGTTTTACCGGTGGGGTTTAGGCTACATACCAAGTAGTTTCGTCCGTTGATTATGACGTAACCATGGGGAACCACAAGACCTGATTGACGTTTTGCACAATAAACATCAGTCATTACCGCAAAATGTTGTATTGATTGAGTATAATCCATTATGCGAGGGTGTAAGCCTTAGATACTCGTTATGAAGCAGTTCCGTGTCTGAATTGATAGCAGTTTTACAAATTAGAATTTAAGCGTTTACGCTGTATTTAAACAACATGGCGCGGATAGATGTATATTATTGTTGTTAAATTTACTGATTTACTGATCAAATTTCAGATTAATTATTTGAGGGTATCGTAAAATTCTTTGGTCGTTGGAAAAATACTCTCGGGCGAATGCTCCATGGTAATTTAATAATGTGGTGAGCTTGTAAATATAATTTAACCCTCTGATCCCATAAGCGCATGTATGTGAACAGTTTTTTTTTTTTCCCAAGATGATGTTGATCTTCGGAGCACAAATGCAAAGGTTTCATATATTCAATATTGAAGGAATAAAATTAATTTTCCTTTATTATTTCATGTTCGTCGGTTTTTTTCTCTCTTAATTTACAGATGACCGCGTCTTGCACAATGTCAACGGGAAGGGGAAAGTAAATTGATGGCAGAGATGTCACGTGGCAAGCATTGTCGAGAAAAAATTGTAATCTGACACCTCGAACCCTTATCCTTAAAGCGAGTGTTATTTATTTAAAAACCCTCAAAAGTAGTCTGGTTACATACACCTATTACAATAAAACAATGGCAATCGTAATCTCTACGTGACATGCCGGACATTTTTTACTAATTGTTTTGGAATTTGTAGCAGTTTTATCTATGTAATTTTTAAAATACAGAAAAAGAAATGTACATCAATAATAAACCAGACTCTTCATATTGTGTGTGGTGACACCATGTTGACTTTATTTTCCAGGGTTTTACAGTTGGCTGTTACAGCAGTCTACAGCGTGGTTAAACTGGGTTGGATTTGGTTGAGTTAGAACAGATATGGTGTGGTCTATAGAAATAGAATTTGCAGTGTTTTTCCTACATGTAGCCCGCCACTGTATTGTAAAACGAAATGCTATATAAAAAACGGCTATATATCCTGCTTGGGAGCAAACATTGAGGAACAGAAGGATTTACCTACCCTGGAAATGACGTATTTAAAAAAATTAAATTTCATTAAAATGAAACCACCAGATTAAGCCCTCAGCTAAATAAATAAAAAAATACTATAATGGTAAACTGGAACACGTGCTTTCCAGCCACAGTCACGTGGCTATGGACAGTCAGATAAAAAAATACAAATTATTTTAGCAGGTGGAATTTATTCTAAGGCACAACCTTTCAAATACAGACTTTTCTTTTGTTTCCGCATTCAAAATTATCAAACTTACTAAAGTAAATATTTTCTACAGACAAATCCTTTCCTATCATAGGAAAAGTTTCTAAATTAAGTATATTATTTTCATTATTATTTGAGAATACAAACGACGGACATTTCAAAGGATAAAAATAGAAATGTTATCAAGGGTCTTTTTTTTACACTCTTAAAATTCCAAGACAGCCAGTTCGAATTATTTTCCCATCATGAGCTTTTGCCATAAAATCTTTATAAACTTTAGAACTTTTCTGAAATAAAGATTTTGAAAGTATCAGTACTTTTTATTCCTAATTTTATTAATTGAAAATGTATTTTGAATGTCTTAATTGTGAAAACAAGAGTTCCTTATTCATATAGAAACGGTTTCCATAAAAATATGTTAAACGTAAACACTGGCTTTATTGATAAACGAGTCTTACATTTTTTCCAATAACCATGTATGCTTATAATGGAATTATTCAGAACCTAATTTAAATAAATAAGAAACAACCTTCATTTAATTTTAGTAAATAACACTGCTTCAAAAAATGTTAAGTTCGGTTTTATTTCATATGATAAGGTATAATAACCATACTTATTAAATAAGCGAAGAAATAAATAAGGAATGAAAATCACCTCTTTTTGACCCGTATTTCGGCAAGATTTTTTGTCTTCTAGATTTTGTATTTCCTTTTGACAGAACTAGAGAAAATATAAACTAAGGGACCAAGAGAGTAAAACTAGGTTAGAGTTCAATCGCTTTTGAGAGTTGAAAAAAACATCCAAACACTGAAAACCACGAAATGTTGGTAATCAGATTCTTAATAAAATATTGTAACGATTTTTCACCTTTCGTTAACGTTGTATCGTTTTTGAAGAAGAAAGGAACACACACAACATATTAAACAATTCGTCCGGAAAGAGGTCGTTTTAAAAACAGCTGAAGTACCTGGGTTAGTGTGAAACGCGGGAAGGTCGGATTGTTAGGGTTTGAGTGGGGGTAGGGTTTGGCGAGGTTAAAGGTCATTAGCCTTCTGGGTCTTTTTCCTTCACAGGATTTAGGGGTGGGGGAGGAAAGGACAATGAAGCCATAACATGTTTTGTTTCGTATTTATTTATTTACCAAGTAAAACATTTATAATTTCGCCCAAAGGCAAATGACTTGTGGAACGTCAGCTATACATAGTTCTAAAATTACCCCAAAAATATATATATGAGGAATAAAATAATTTAAAAACAATGTCGAATTCCTTTTCACCCCACCCCCGCGTAGAAAAAACAACAAAAAAGATGCTCAGACAATTTCACGCATGACATGCCTTTTTGTTGCAATTTTAGAATAGCTGGAGAAGTTCAACCTAAAACATCTGCGCTAAAAGGTTGGAAACTCGTAAGATCCGCTCTCACTACCGAAGCGCTGATTTTACTTCACTTTGGCGTATTTACCACTCAGTTCTTTACAAGGTATGTTTCTCCTGTTTCTCCTATACTCGGACAACGTTAGTTTGTGAATTATTATAATTTTCTTAAATGTTTTGTATTGACAATCTCTTCCACATGGCTGTAATTCCAGTGCAAGCTAGACTACTCTGGCATAAATAATTATTTCGTTTGGAAATGTTAAACAATGTATTTGAAGCATATATTGTTCCAATTATTTGAACTCTTCTTTATGAAGATTAATTTAAAACTTTTTAGCCTGTTTTTGTTTAACTTAAAAAACTTAAAAATTAACTGTCAACAGCCTAAATCATTTCAGTTGTGTTCATTCTGATTATTTTTTTTGTCTTGATAATGTGGAAAACGAAATTGGATAGATACAGTTTTGCTACTCGAAACTAAATTATATCAATTATGCAAATCTTAGGAGCAAGCGGATGTAGTTCTTGCCTTATGTCCTGGGGTGCATGTTGGGGAGTCGCCCAGAGAGAGGCCCGTCACATGACGATACGTTCGCGCCTCTTTCGTAAACCTTTTCGACCCTATACAGATTTCGAACGACTTATCAAAGGTAACGCGCAATTCAGATTTATTCCCCGTTCGCGTTATATCAATTTAATTTTTTTTTAACTATGTGACTTTTATTGTAATAATAATAATAAAAAAACTTTCCCCACGTAGGGGTTTTGCATGTCGGACTGGCGTATAAATGGCTACACTAATGAGAAATGCATTATAAATAATTTGCCTATTCGGGCTTACGGATAGTGTAAGGAACAAACTGCAATACAAGCATTATATTGGCTATTAAGATTATACGTTAAGTAGGTTAGCGACTTAATTAATGTCCAGAGGATTAAAGTAGATTTTTAGCGAGTCAATGGCTATGCGTTGGAACAGGCTGGTGAGTAAATATTAAATAGTGAATAATTGTAACAACCACCTGTTGGGTTAAAATATGTTATGCAAGTCTTGTCGAGAGACTGTTAAGAATTGGCTCCTGGGTTAGCTAGCTAGTGTGCGTTAGCATAAACACGTACATGTTTCAATGTGTTTTTAAATAAACGCATCGAAGCTAATGGAAGATAAACTGTGGAAGTTAGAACTGTCGTGTGAGGCAACGTGCCAGGGTATCTTAAACCAACCTCACTGTTTGTTTACACTCTTAATTGTTTGTAAGTAAATAAAAGGGAAAAGTCGCTTTTCGATTTTCACATGGCGCCCAATACAAGACCGAGCTGAGTTTTAGTCTCACCGCTACACACTGGCGAGCTACGATTAATCAATGTGATATTTAGATTTTAATCTCCCCTCCTGAAATGCACTGATACTTTTAGACGCTTAAGTAGATGGCCAGGAAAGTGGTCAGAAAAATAAAGCTAGCAGACGGGAATTTTCAATATTTAACTCATTAGTTTATCAATAATACTGATGTAAATTTTGACAATTGTTTTCAAAACTACTAGGTAGACTATATTCAACTCCACCGCGCTCTTGTATTGATTTTATTCCGTATGATGAAATATATTTAGCACCGTGAATGTAATTGGGAAGTGAGATTCAGGTAAGTAGTAAACTAGCCAGCAATACAAGACGCCAATTGAGCACATGGCGGTCAACACGACGTTCTAACCCAAGGCCTTGTTATGTAAGCATTTTTAGGATTTAGGCAAATATTATTGCAATGTATTGAAAAAGCGTTTGCTCCTGTCCAATTAGTACTCCTGTTAATTTACATAGATTGCGCGCTGGATAAATTACATTTAGACATTCACTTGCTGATCTACAACGTTTTTATGTCAATGTCTATTTACGGTTCAGAGTGCTCTATGAGGAAAAAGTTAGCCCTATTAATTTGTAACGGAGTGGATTACACCAGTTGTACTTGATAACATGTGAAGGTATTCGACAAATGTTATCTATAATTATTTTCCGTGCTTTGACCCACACATTTAGACATGCATCCAATCCAGGTTGGCCTTTTCCATTTTACCTTCTCGCGAACCACCCTTCCTCCATTTTAAATGTATGTCCGGGTAACCACGTGCGACGTGCTTTTTTTTTTTTTTTTTGCCAAGTCGATTGGATTTTAAGACAAATCTTGAAAATATCCCATTATTGTACAATACGTTTTGAAATGTCGTTAATTGGATCCATTTACAATTAATTTAGTCTTGGGTGGCCCGTCCTTTTATTCCGCCACCAAGCTGTGCTTTTAACGATGATTGTAGACACGATTAAAATTGCCGTAGATGCTAAGAATTTAGATAAGAGCCGTAAATTATAGAACCCCCCCCATGTAATACAAGTTAAAAGATAAACAACTTTTAAAGCTCATTTATTTGCAGCTCAAGACGGTAGCTGGTGGCTTTGCTAATGGTTTGGCAGTGATCAGAAAGGGGTGATGGTAAGTATGCATTTTGTAAATTTTTGATTTTCAGTATATTTTAGCTGGCTGTTAATGATGGTTCAATTTATAAACTGCAGCCACACTAATCATTTTGATATATATTGGTGTGGAGAATAACCATTTGTTTGTTTCTCTTGTCCAAGAACAAGCCTTTCCAGATTTCTAATAAGCATGCTAACGTATAGCCTTTCCTTCACAGGATTTAACTGGTTTTCACAAGAAAGTGGGGAAAACTGCCCCTGACTGTGGCCCTCCTGCTAAGGTGCATCTAGTGTAGTCAGTGAATTAGTCTAGAATCTACTGCCCTAGGTGCTCCTTCTGGCTGGAGGGGGCGCTGTGCTCTGCAGTATCTTGGCTGTTTCCCTCGACGGCATGAAGACGCTGTGCCTCTGGTCTCATCTCTTTGAATGGTATCTGGTTTGAGGTGGTGGGTGGGAGGGGTTGTCATTGAACTGTATTATGGACTGGCCCGGCTCTGTAAGGACTGTCACGACTGGTCACATTGGAGTGGCTGCTGATGTAGCTGGAGAGGAAGGCATCCTGGTACAACCCCTGATGTTTGCACCGTGTTCCTTTGGAGGAAGGACTGCTGGCTTGTCTGCAGTTCCAAAGTGCTCACAGTGCAGGTAGTACAGCTGATCTACTGCAACGTGTGCACTTCCAGTACTGCCCCAGTGCTGCCCCACTAATGCCCCTCTTGTGCCTGGCCTGGAGTCGGTTGCTGGGACCAAGGGCCCTCCCTCGCGGACGCTTGGCGAGTTTTGCAGGTTTGCATCCAGCTTGGTTTTCAGTTCTGTGCAAATCCATGCAAAACTCTCTACGGCTGTGACACACCCTGCGGCCTGGAAAGGAGAAAGGTTTCCTCTTCAAGTGGTCTTCTACCCTCCCTCTGTGTCGTCAGCATTGTTCCTCCTCTAACAATCAGTAACAGTCTTGCATCCCTGTTTAGATTCTTGATAGGTCTCTTTAGGCATGTCCCCCACCATGGGATGTGCTGAGGGCCAGGTCGCCCACTGTGGGGATGCTGAGGGCCAGGTCTTCCACCATCGGGGGGGGGGGTGTTGACATGTTTTGTCTTGCTGTTTTCGGGTGGATGACTTTGCAATTTTGATTGTAAGTAAAAGCCTAAAAAATTGCACGGTATCCATCTGTAATCCGCCAGATGTTCCGAACGTCTGCCTGCTTTGTTCGGTTAACCACAATGTTACCTTTTAAATTAATATTCTGCTTGCTTCAAATAAAGGTGTCAAAATTGATTTGTTTTTAAGGGGGGGAGGGGAAACACCTTCGTTTTCATTTTCAACTTTCTCAACGCAGTTTAACAGTTGTATAAAACCCCGGTGACCACCAGATGGCAACAGTGACACGTAAGGGATAGCCATGTATACTTCTAATGTGATTTTAGGATTATTCCAACTAGATTGGAACTCATTTTTTACACGTTAGATTGTAAACATATTTTGGGATAAATACACGCTTTAGTGTAGTGGTTGACGCAGTACAGTTCACTGCAGATTTATAAACTTTGTAGCCTACTGAAATGCAAAGCAATTCCTCAGGAGGTTCTGTTTGGGTCTGCTACGAACGGGCCTACCGTTAGTCATCTGGACGACGACTGCGGAATCTCATTCGAATTTCAAATTTACAGATAAGAATCCTTAGGTCTCAGTAAAATAAATATTTTGCTTTTATACTTACTGGAAGGTTGTGTGAAAGAGACTTTTTAAAATCAATGATGGGATGGGCTTTTTGAGGGGCATCTGCAGCTACCACATTCTCCCCAACACAGACGTTTAATTTAAATTTAAAAAAAGGTAACGACAATTTTTTAGTCTACACAGTAACATTTTTATCAGTGCCTAAGTCTATAATGATATATAGATGTATCTGTTCATTAGTCGGTTATGTCCTGGTATTTCTGGATTCACCCATCTGCTCTGCCAGTCGGTAGTGTGCAGTGCAGTAAGAAGCTGGGTCCGCGAATCAGAGTGCAGCGCTTGTGAAGTGAAGCGACCTCACTGGTCGCGTTATCGACTTGTTTAAACTGCGGTTGATCTAAATGAGTTGGTGTCTGCGTAGTCATTATCATCATCATTATATTATCGGACGTGGAAGGGTAACTATTCAAGCCTTGAGGATATGAAGAAGTTTGGCGACTGGTTTGCCGTGTCTCACAAGGAGAGCCAATGGATTCTTGTCACGACGATATCTTAGATCGTGGATTTAGGGGTGATACTGCCTAAAACAACCAGAGGACTCAACTGGTCTATTGATTCTTTCCTGTCAGTTAGTTTACGTTCGGCTGTAAATGAGGCGAACCGGACACTAGTTTTTGGAGTCCCGACTGTCCGTTTCAGTCAACTTTCTCCAGTCTCTGCGCCATGGAATTTGTCCGCGGGCCAGGTGTGTTGCTGTTGTGGGCGCTGCTCCTGCCGTTCGCGCAGTCCATCGACCCAGTGCCCAGTTGCCAAGAGGTTCGTTCGTCCTTCCAGTTCCTTCACCCCGGAGGGAAATGGGCTCCCGAGAACCCAGTGGCAGGTAACTAAGCCTCTGTGCCCGTAATTTGCTTTCACTGCTGTAGTTCGACTACATCGTATCTATTATAATGAAAGTAATGCAATCGATTGAAACAAAACGCGTAAATATTGACGAAGTACGAAAGTTTAAATAAGGGTGTCATATTTATGATTTACCCGAAGCCTAATATTAATTGGGACAGTATATTTTTATTAAGGTGCTTTGTCGGTTATGTAAGGTCGAGTTTTTAAACCCAACACAAATAACATTATCGGTTGGACTCAGCGGTGCTTGTGTATGTAATCTTACCGTCTTAAATGTTAAGATGGTATTTACATTGCGACTTGTTGCAATTTTGAAGAAGCAAACAGCGTAATTGTTACGTTAGGTATGTAACAGCCAAATTTATTGAAATAAATAAAGAACAGATGGTGTATAACGACCTTAGAAGCAACGTGCGCAAACGATGATGATAATAATAATAGTAATGCTAAATTAAACATTTAATGGTTCACTTCTTGTGGCGAAACATCCAGGTGCCCTTTTAGTAGTACTATCTTTGACCACCTCTCTTTATCCCAAAATGCCCCGACCCAGTGAAAGTGACTGGCTCTAATCTTCGAAATGCCTCTGTAGGTTTGTCACAAGTAATTCTGACGGCACCTGCGACACAGCCTTCCGTTTTTATCGCGCTTGTGGCAAAGATGGCATAGCGGCAGCCGGGTCCTTTCTCGCGCCTTCCGTAAAGCCGTAGTACCCCCTCCGAAGAACTTAGATGGAAACTTTTGCATGCGGCCACAACGTGCACGCTTTTTTCTATTTATGTATTTTAGAAGTATAGTTAGGAAGTACGCGGTGGCGTAATCTGTGTGTTCTCCAGGAGAAGAAGAGGTAAACAGGAGCGAACGCTGTTCTGCCCGATGGTTGACAGTAGGATTTTTTCCTGTCTATACTTTGGTCTCCACTCAGTCTCGTTTGGTCTGTGCTTGAAGATATGTAGCGACTGTCTGGGGAAGGATGGCCCGAGTTTAAGCTCATTTTATATAGTATAGAAGGAGAACAGTATGAGAACCTGAGGGAAGATCGGACAAATGTGCTTCCTGTCGTAGAAGTGTGAGTTAGGGTTAGGGTGTCCGGTCGGCTTTCCTGAGTAATGAAGAATCTGGGATGGGCTGACAGGATGGAGAATGGAATATATTCAAAGCCTTTGTCATTTTTCCTCCAGGCGTTTTGACCGAAAGCTACTTCTTTCCTGATTGATTACAGTGGTGGAGTTAGATAAAAATGTAACATGGCTTGTGTTAGAAACGATTTTTCAGTCTCCCAGAGGGTACGCCAAAACCTTTTCTTTTTTTTTAAAGAGAGATGCCCCGGCCTCCCAAGACTAGCGTTGGATTTTCAGTCTATACTAAAAAAATTCTTATCATTACCTAAGTGTATAAAATCACTGGTTGGCATGTGTCCTGGTATCAAAACGGTTTGCATTTACCATCAGAAATCCCACATTTCTGCTGTGTTGTGTTTATCAATAAATAAAATTGACATTATAATTCACTGACCACTGGAGTACTTAGGAGTTATAGAGCACACCTTGTAGAAATATAAGTCGAAAAAAAGATCCCTGGTTAGTATCCTGGTTATTTCTGTTGTACGTGGTTGTGTATCTCAGTCATGCCCATGGTCTGACTGGGCCTGTCACTCACATTGTGACTCGTAATGTAAATTAGAGTTCTCTTCTGTGATGAAGCCATCGGCGGCTGAGACTCTGTTGGCTGTTTTATTGTCACATCAGGCTGGAGAATTGTCTCAGGTTGCCTGTGTTTTCCCCTCCTCTCCCAGTTAGCAATCCCAGCTACTGCAAAAGGTGCACATGTCTTGCATTAATGAACTGAAAACCATTAAGAGCTTATATTAAGTACACTGAGCGAGTGTGTGTGAAGTGCAGAGTTACAGGACACCGAGCGAGTGTATGTGAAGTGTAGAGTTACAGGACACTGACTGAGGATGTGTAGAGTTACAGGACACTGAATGGGGATGTGTGAAGTGTAGAATTACAGGACACTGACTGAGGATGTGTGAAGTGTAGAGTTACAGGACACTGACAATTGG
>JAOVYW010000002.1:3021454-3037573 GCA_025775045.1 Hiodon tergisus
AAGAGATTTTTGTCTTGTGATAAAAAGATATTTTTACAGTTTGTTTCAAAAATGAATTCCAGACATATCTAAATCTGTTGGCTGTTAGTGCTTCTGTGGACCACAGTGACATGAAGCTTTACAAAACAGTCCATTCCATTCTCTCCCGGATTTTAGTAGAAGGTTAGTTGCTAAGTTCTCTGCATCCTTTGTGGCTGTGTCACCGTGTGCCTTGCAGTGTAGCCCTGTATTTGTGTCGCCATGTCGTTGTGTGGCTGTTGTGTCACTTGGTTCATTAGAACATAGGACCATGTAATGTAGAGAACAGGCCGTTCAGCCCTTCTCACCCTGCATTGAGTTTAGTTTTAAAGGACCACGTTTTTGCTCCTGTTGCTGTTGATTCACTGTATGAAGAACTTCCTCACATTTGTTTGAAACTTGCTTTCGACAACCTCCACCTGTCACCTCTAGTTCTTTTCCGCAAACTAACTGTGAAACTTCTGAATAATTTACTTAATGAATTTCTTTAAAATTTGGTATTTGAGTATTTCAGCCTGTCCATGTAAGTCAAATCTTAGACCTGGTTCTAGCCTACCTTAGCACAAGTGGGTTCATGTCCAGTTGATTATGAGCATAATCAGTTATGTGTAATTGTTCTGTGTAACATCTCTTCTGCTCACTATTCTGCGTAAAGTCGGTTCTGTGTGTGGTCCGTTTTGGTTGATCCTGTATTCGTTCGCTCCAGTTTAGGATGGGTTTAGTGTCTTTGTGTGCTTCTACTGAGCCAGTCCTGTAGTGAAACCAGCTGTGTGAGAAACACGGTTCCTCCTAACGTGCGCCACATGGCCTGAGCTGACACACGGGACGGGGGGCGTGTTCACACGCAACAGGCGTGCCACTGGACCCTCCCTTTTCTGGGATGCTTCTCCTGGACCAGACGCCACCGCCTTAAGGCAGAAACAGACGGACAGGAAATGCCGGGAGAAAGGCCGGTTTGTCTACTGGGGAACACAGAATGACTGTACTGAGAACCTGGGGATTAAAAAGAGAAGCAGGTGAAGACCTGCGGAATGTCCCAAACACAAGCTGTACCCTGCTGTTGAGGGATAGTGTGTATGATTGATTTGGTGTCTTGAGTCAAACACAAGGCGAGAAACTATCAGTAAAATTTATTTGGGAAGGGAATTGTGTTGCCCCAACCTACACACAGTATGTTTCTTATCCTCCATGCCTCTCTCTCTCTCTCTCTCTCTCTCTCTCTCTCTCTCCCTCCCTCCCTCTCTCCAGACCAGCCAGATGACATGGACGACTTTACCTTCCATGAACATCTGCTGACCCCAAGGCTGGCCACAGAGGGGAGGACATCGTTCCCAGGGTCTGTGGAGGGGCTGACAGGCCTGGTTGGGGCTCTCCCCAGGGCCATGCTGCTCCTCACTCTCCTTGTAATCCTGTTTGGACTACACTGACCCTTCCCAGCATGCTTAGAAACCCTCTTGCTGCCTGACTGTTTTTTTTCCCTGGATCACAATCAGAAATGGTGGCTTTGAGTTGACAGTTCTCCTGTGATGCTGGCACACCTCCAAGGTGGAGTTCAGATCAGTGTGCCACTCATCTCCGTCGAAACACGGGGTGGGGGGCAGGGTCGGCATGTGTGTCTATCACGCTTCGGTGTTGCCTGGACTCAGATGTGTTTCTTCCAGGAGAGCCAACCTTTTTAGACAGAAAAGACCAGTACGGATCAGTGTGGGTCTTTATCTGGAGGCCATCCAAACCCTTACATATGTCTCTTCATGGCGAACCTGCATAGTATTTCCATTATTTCCAATCCTTTCCTCTCACTCTTACGGGTGATGTTTCCCCCCCACTCATCCCTCTCTCGCCCTCTCACCCCTCTCCCTCTCTCACCGTGCAAACAGGCGAGGTGCTCTCATCCCGATAACCAGTTGAGTTTCATTGCTGTGTTAGATCCCCTCTTAGTGACCTAAGATCTCTTCAGTGTAGGATGAATCAGAGCTGGGTGATTAAAGGCTCCCTCTGCTCTATAATTTTGCTGATCTGGTACCATGGCAACTGCATCCAACACAAAGTGTGCTGATGGGCAGGTATTTTTTTAGCAGGTTGGACCTCTCAATGTATTGCTTGTCGGATATCACGTGCCTCTAGTGGACACACCTGTAACTGCGCTGAAGAGCAGGCTGACGGCCCTCTGTAACAGGGCCAGACTTGACGAAATGGCTGTCACACTAATGCCCCACTTCCTTCCTTCCTTGCTGAGGTCCCAGCTTTGCACACAGTTTGTCTTCTCTGTTACTCACCATGGTCAGTCAAACTCCTGTCAGATCCAGCCCAGATCCTCTGAGCCGGTGCCTAGAGGAAGGAACTGAAAGAAAGAACGTGATTAGCCTTGAGTGAAAACTGAACTAGCTTAGAGGGTTTGTAAGTTTGTTTGTTTGTCTACTGTAAATGAGTAGTTAGGGGACTAGTCGTGAGCGGTCTGGAGGCTAATTAAAGGAGATGATAGCATGTACATTACAGTAAGCTTATTTAATTTTTTTAAATTATAAAACATGATTCTCTGTTTCCCTAAGTGAATTGAAATTGTGGGTTTGTACTGAATACGCCCTGTGTTGTTCATTGAAACCTGACAATCAACACAAATTAGACATTTATTCCAGCACTTTCAACTTCTTTGTTATTTCAAGGGTGAATCTAATTCTGTTTCCAGCTGATGATTCAAAGACAAACATCTGGGTGGCAGGGTAACTGTTCTGTATGATCATAGCTGTGGAGGAAAAGACAAGATCCCAGAAACATAAACCCACTGAAAATAAAATGAACTTTGTAGGTGCCTGTGTGAGTTTTCTGTGCTCCGAGTGGGTGAACAGGTGAATACACATTCCTCTCAGACCTGAACTGGTAAAGGGTTAGAGTACTGTTGATCCACACTGACTCACACATTCACACAAACACGCTCACTCACACATTCACACAAACATGCTCTCTCACACATTCACACCCACACGTTTACACACATTCATGCACGCACACACACACATACACACGCGCACACACATTAACGCATGCGTGTACACATTCACGCACCCACGTGTTCACACACATCTTCATGCAAGCACGTACATACACACACATACACACACACATTCACGCACACGCACACACACATCCATGCACGCACATACAGACAAACACACGCACACAGGATCATTTTTGTCTTTCAGCTCAGATTAATTGTCTTTTCTTGACGGTTTTACCTGCTGCTGCTACAGACAGAGTGAGTTTTACCCTCTGCCCTGTGGGAGAGTGAAGGCGTTTATCAGTGAAGCGAGCCCACAGTGTGCCGGGGAACAAAGCACAGAGCAACCACAGCCGCCTGCTATGAAACACAACCAGGGTTAATGGGAGAGCTGAGCGAGGACAAACACTGCTTTGGAAATGTGATGGGCCACTATTGCCGTAGGGTAATTCTCCAGAAGCCTGGGGGGTTCCAGGGTTCAGGGTTGGGAGGATCAGGCTGGCTGTGTCCTACGACCCACAGCCCACCTGTCCATTCTATTATATTCTTTTGGGTTTACCACACTGAATAACCTTTAAGGTTGGGTCTATATTTGAATTTCGCTGAAAAATTTGAATAAAGGATAGATCCTGAAGCCAATGAAAACACCACTTTTTCACATTTATAAACTATATGACCATGAGTGTTCTATCCATAATGTCCATGAGGGCTTTGGTGCACTCACTCCCAAGGCCATAGTGAATGCATCGTTTCCAGGAACATTTGAGCTCAGTTAGTCGGGTTCCCCGCCATTACCCAATGCATTAACCATATTTCACGGATACCTGTGTTTAGACCTCTGTGAGTTTGTCTGTGAGTTTACTCCCCTGCTCAAATGAGTTCACAGCATGACCACGGAAAAGGCACAGTGTATTATTGGACTTTCAACAGTATCCGGAAGGTTTGGCAAGAATTAGCCAGGTAGCGCCAATTTTCTCACCATTTTGACACCCTCGTTGAAAGCAGCAGCAACCTGTGCCAGACCACTCTCAGTCTCCCCCCAGGAGTTCTTCCATTGGCTCGTGGTTCCCTCGAGAGCGGTGAACACAGGCGGTGACAGGAGCTTTGGGAAGCAGGGAGAGGTGAACCCAGGCAGTGACAGGAGCTTTTGGAAGCAGGGAGAGGTGCACACAGGCGGTGACAGGAGCTTTGGGAAGCAGGGAGAGGTGAACACAGGGAGTGACAAGAGCTTTGGGAAGCAGGGAGAGGTGAACACAGGCGGTGACAGGAGCTTTGGGAAGCAGGGAGAGGGAAACACAGGCGGTGACAGGAGCTTTGGGAAGCAGGGAGTGGGGAACACAGGCGGTGACAGGAGCTTTGGGAAGCAGGGAGAGGTGAACACAGGCGGTGACAGGAGCTTTGGGAAGCAGGGAGAGGTGAACACAGGGAGTGACAGGTTCTTTTCTTGTTGCTCCACAAGGGAATCACCAAACAGTTATGTAATTATATGACCAAACAGTTGTAACCTTCACAGTAAAAACCTTTTAAATCTTACCTTTTAATGTTTTAATTATATCACAAGGCACATCATCAACATCACAAAACTTCCATTATGCAACATTTATAGAGTACCATATTTCTGGGCTGCTACAGACCTAAGTTAAGGGCTACAGCCGAAAAGCAATAATATAAACGCTTAACAGATGCCCCACCTTTTGGCTCAGGGTATACAGGGTATGGGCATTCCCTCCATTTTACTCTATTATCTGCATGTCATTCTCATTTCTGTAATAGCCCGTCTTTGGCATGGAGGTAAATGTTGGTGTTTCTCAAACTGTTTGCTTTTGCAAACCTGGCATCCAGTTATCAAACTTGTAAATGACTACAAAGATTTTATAATATTACTCACTCTCCCACACAGACATAAACCATGGCTCACTCATACACTCTCTCACAGAAAAACACACATACAGACACCAAGACTCACTCACACACTCTCTCTCTCACACACACAGACACCAAGACTCACTCATCCACACACACACACCTCAGTGCAGCTGTCAGATTGTATCGTGCCCCCTGAGCTGCCATAGCGAGCTGTCATCCTCTACGTAAGACTTTGGACCATGTGGCCAAGCTTGGGGATCCCCTGGAGTCTGAGGAACAGAGCCACAATGACACACGCCACACATGGCCATGCGCAAATGCAGAACCTGTTTCTGGCCTCAGGGTTCGTCTTTGCTGGTTGGTGTCTGATTCCTTTTCACACGTTAGAGGTACATTAGTACCTGTCAGAAACATATGGCCCTGTGTTTATGGCTTTTATTGTTTTTTTATCGTTTTGGATACTTTCTGGGTATACTTTCTGTGTAGCTATCTTACAATTTTACTACACTTTATCTGTTATATTTACTGGATATTTACTGAATCAATACATAGATCCCTACCTTTAACTCACTACTCACAAGGAGATTACCTCTACCTCTCCACTACATGTTGGTTTCTGGGGCAGGGGTACAGTGCTACAATGTTTTATTTTAATCTAATATTTTAGATAATTTAGCAAGTCACTGCTTGCTGTAAATGGTAGGGTCATGTGTCCATGATACCCAGATCATTTAACAACATTATTCAACACATTTTGGCCACAGGTCAAAATTCAGCTATATATACACATGTTGCTATAACTGAAGATATGGCTAATGCCAGTTTTTTTTAAACAGTGGAAGCATGTGAAATGATCTGGCTAACAGCGTGTCTGTGTGCTGTATCCGAACAAGGTCTGTTGATGTTTCCTGATCAATTAAATGAAAACTATTCAATTCCACAAAACTGCATAAATTAATTCTTAAAACCTTCTGATATAAAAAAAAACGTAGTGGAAAGCTTAATTTAATTGAAAGTGCATCTGCGTCTTTCAGAAAAGACAGAAACGGCGGAAAAAGAAGGGGGCGGAGGATCGACCCGAAACGACTCAGCTATTCCCCGCTCCCCGCTCCGCGAAGCTCCACGCCAGGTATTGCGCGCTGCCGACTCTTTGTCCAGAACTCCGTCGCGTTCTCGCGCAGCCCTGGCCATGCGCCGAGACTTCGCCGAGCGCGCAACCCCTGGACTCCGGCACACGTCGTTGACTGTCCCGAACCCTCGCAACCAGGGAGAGGGAGGGAATTGGACCGAACTTTTTTGCGACATTCATATTATTTTCCGTCGATGTTGTCAGTCAAAATTGCGCTTATCGTGGACGCAACTTTACTTGTGAATAAGGTGCTTACTTTTATTAACTTTAAAAATATATATTTATTTCTAACATTAAATGGTTTGGCGTTTGTCTCTATTTTTGTGGGAGAATTTTTTTTTTTTTTTAATTAATTTTTAAGGAGCAAAAATATTTTTATTCGCAATTCGTGTGTGTTTGTCTCTTATGGAGACATACTAATGTGTACAGAACGACCTCATTCTGAGGCCCGAGCACCGTGTTTTAAAATCCAGTTAGTAAGCTAGTCAACCAACTCGTCAACTTAACTGCACACGAGTGGAAAAGGGAAAGCGGCGAACGAGAATTGCGGCGCCACTCCATGAGAAACCTCAACGTGGGAGTCGAACTTGTAAACTTATTTAGAAGATTCTGACTTGTCTGCGCTTTTGCAAATATTGTTTAAATCTCCATAATTTAAGTCCTAAAATGAAGAGGACACAAATTCAGTCTGTAGTTTGCACATTGGCATTGGTTTTGGTGTCGGTGACTGCTGAGCTGAAATCCACGAGCTGCAACGAAGTGAAGGCAGCGTACCGTTCCAAAGGTTTCAATCTCAACGATGTCCCCAACCAAGGGGTAAATGGTGAGTATGTTGCTTTCTTAATGGGCTGCTTTATTCTCCCGTGTATTGAGGCGGTAAATGTTTCTGGAGTTTGGTATTCTTCGTGATTGGCGCTTTCAGTTAAATTTACATTTAAAAAATGTTTAAACAGCGGCTTCTGCGACGGTAACGACGCTTCGCGAATAAGATAACTGCCGTGGGAGGTGAACAGATGTACAGAAACATTTTCACGTTGTGCTGATATTTTTTAATTCAGCTGCTGTATAATATTGATTTATTAATTGAATGACAATACATTGTCTGGACTACAGTTGCTTACTTCGGTTTAGACGTTTTTACAAGTTCACAAAATTGGGAAACGTTTTGTAACTAGTCAGGAACTAAAGCAGTAAACGTATACAGTACCCCAATAAACGCCTCCGGGCCTCAATTTCTTTCATGGTTGTTTAGGATTGTTACCCTACGGTTTTTAACTTCCTGTATTTGTGGGTAATTTATGGATTTGAGAATTGTAAATTTGTAACATTTCTTTGTAAACCATAATGGTCATGTACATTGTGTGAGAGATTAGGGGGGGGTTCTTTGACTTGTTTTATTTTGGTTGGTGGTGTTAGTAAGGTGATAAATGGTTAGCCTCGGGACACGTTTTTTTTTAAATTGTCCCCATTGTTTCGTATCCGCGGCGTAATTGAGGAATTCAAACTTTCAGACCCCCCCTTTCCCGCCCCCCGCAAATGGCTGGTCCAGTCGGGGGGTGGAGAGATAGCAGAATTTTGGACAAATTCCTTACTGTGCTTCGCATAGTTTAAATCCACTTCCACCCCACCCCCAGCGGAGTGGTGTAGTCTTTCTCACTGACTGTAGTATACGCATATTCGTGTTTCATAATATCTATATTACAAGATGTTCATACAAAACTCTGTTCCTTGACTTTCGCTAAACCAAAACACGCATAACTACTGGGACATGACTTGGTCCCTACGTAATGCTGCTCGCGGAAGATGTTGATTAGCTCAGTATTATTTAATGTATTTTGCGTTTTTACTGACAATAATATCGCTTTTGTTCAATTTACACCATGTCTCGGTCTTGATTTAGCAATCACAGAATTTAACTAGTTAAAAAAAGTGACATTTGTAATTGACACTTCTGATCTGTGACACAGATTGGATCGCAATGTCCTGCGCATATGATTTTTCACGGCGACCTTAGCTGCACGCTCTTTTCTTGACAAACCCCGACGGAGTTTGTGTTCGCTGTTGGTCTTCGTTTGTGTGGTTGCTACACACAGGACTGATGATGTGAGGAACCCCGCTTTGTTGGGGATGGAGAGTGGTATGGCTGCAGTGACGTGTGGGGGGCAAATGCAATGTGAGGGGGCTTAGGTTGGTGGGCCAGGCTGGGAGGTGTAGTCTTCAGAAAACTTGAATGCACAAATGACACAACTATAGGAAGACAATGTTTCCTGTTACTATGGAGAAAACTGTCCCAGTTCTACTGTCACTGCACCCATCACCTGGCAGTCATTTACTCTCCTGATGATCCTGATTATTCCCAGTGCAGACTTTCGACTAGAATGGCAAAGCTGTCTCTTCTATTGTTCCGCTTGTTCGATTAATCAGCGACTAATTTATGCACACTTTCACATGTGCAGACTGCCAGAGAAAGCTCCTTGAAATCTCAAGTTTAAAAATAGCTATACGTATCAAGACGTTGTCCTCTACAGAATGGCTGGCATAAATCATAAGCTTGACAAAAACCACCACAGGAGCAGACCCTTGTTTTAGTTAATAAACAAATTGTCATAATTTAATTAATCCCCACACCACTGGCAGAATTTCCTGGTTTCTTTTTATGAGGAAAAATTCGGAGTGTTACAGTTTGTACACAGCATGTCACTGGGAATTTAATCAAGTTCCAAACCATCTAATCAGTAAACCCCTTTTCAGGGTCAGAGTTACAGAGTTTCTGATGGAAAACCAGTAGGTTGCTTGTTTTGGCAGTTGTCAAACATGTGCCTGATGCACAGAGAGATTGAGGAGAAGTGTGACAGTTGGCCCTGGCCAGATCAGCGACGTCGGGGAGTAGCGGCAGTTGGCCCTGGCCAGATCAGCGACGTCGGGGAGTAGCGGCAGTTGGCCCTGGCCAGATCAGCGACGTCGGGGAGTAGCGGCAGTTGGCCCTGGCCAGATCAGCGACGTCGGGGAGTAGCGACAGTTAGCCCTGGCAGTTTCGGTCATGTCAACAGCTTCTCATTTGAAGAGCAAGCTTGTTTTTTCTTCTTTTCCCTCCTCCCTTTAGATGAAATCTGTTTTGGTTTACGCTGTCAGCTTGGACTTACGTCATGGCTCAGGTATGCTATGCTGGCAGGGATCAAAGACAGGAAAAGGGTGGTTCTGCTCCCCTCCGTCTCCCATTTATAATCAATTTATTTAGTAAAAACAGAGACTTGAAGTGTGTAATCTCTGTTCCCTAGAGATGTTTTGAGTTGTAGGTCATAGTTTGCTAGCATGGTTTGCACTGTGAGCTACATCTGCATTGTGTGGTCAGTGAGAAGTTCTGGGTTGTTTGTCTTAATCTGCCAGCTTGGTTAACGTTGTGTTTGTGTAGCAGGGCTCATTGTGAGCGAAGACGAGTGTATGATTAGTCACTATAGCTAGAGACTTTTGTCTTTTGCTCAACAAGCTTATAATTTGTGACGATCCAAGTTCATTCTTTATGGTGACAAAGTGTGGTCAGTGAGAGGTTCTAGTTTGTGTTGCGGCACGCTAGCTTGACTAGCACTGTGTTCTGTGGTTTTATGACAGCAGTCATGTTTGGAAGGGTCATGTTAGGGATCAGAGATCCGGCTGTCTGAGTCAATCTGATTTCTCACATTCTTTTTGGGTTGTTGCTTGTTGATGGTGTGGACGGCTGAACTTTCAGTCTCTGATGTTTCCGGTTCTGGTTGTATTAGTGCACCAGTTATCTTCCTGGCTGAAGACATCACCGAGTCCATTTAGAAAGTCTTGAAATTGAATAGATGGCTTGCCAGCTAACTAGCTACCAGGCAAAGAAAGTGTGCTTCATAAGACACCAAGACTTGATTTTTTCTGTTTCCTTAGTGGTTTAGGCAGACGGCCCACCTGACACGAACAGCAGAAACCTGACGAGTCACGGTTTAGCTCTGGCCCAGTCATTTTCACATCTTCCAGTGGTATCATGTGGGTTGAGTGCTTTGGAACCCAACAATTCCTTATTTTAGGTGTGTGTGCATGAGTGGGTTTGTTAGTGTGTGTGTGTGTGTGCATGAGTGGGATTGTTAGTGTGTGTGTGTGTGTGTGTGTGTGTGTGTGTGTGCGCATGAGTGGGATTGTTAGTGTGTGTGTGTGCATGAGTGGGATTGTTAGTGTGTGTGTGTATGGAGTAAAGCTACAGATGGGGGACCAGTGGACATGCCAGCAACAACAAGCAGAGAGTGCGCAGGGTGACCACGAGAGGGTACTGCGTCTGTTGCTCAAAAGAAACGAAAAGCCCACAGTTGTCTGTTGTGGGGAAAGTGGGAGCTTACTGGTTAGTGAATGTTTTTACGGATTCTTCCATAGTATTTGATGTAAATTTTACATGTCTTTAAGCTACTGGTAGATTAAATATACTTTGAAAGTTGACAGACTGTTTTTTCTCCCACCTATTTCACTAGTGTATGGTTTCCATTGGCTGTCAGATATGGGAATCATTGTCACGAGTCTTTAAGACTCCGCACTCCTGTGTCTGACACCCCCCCCCCAAATTGGGTCAACTAGCTCCATTAGAAAGTGACAAACCCTTGGTTTTCGGTCATAGAGACTTGTTCTCTTACCCTTTCAGGGAGAGCAGAGGTTTGGACTGGAGACAGATTTCAACCATATTTCTACCTCCTTTCCTATGGGTTTTTGTGTTCACCTGGATTTTGGGAGAATGGGAGAATCCCCTCGTTTCGTTGAGTGGATGCCTGGTCATGTGACCTGGCTGCGCTCTGTCCGCTGTGGGTCCTCCTGCTCGTTAGTGTGTTACCTCGGTGACTTGGCCGCAGAATCTGCTTGTTTTCCAGCTGCTTCACAATTACCGCTGATTTACAACCAGTTTCTGATCTGAATAATGACCCCAATTAAAAGATTATGTGTTGAGTTAAAAGGGAAACCTCCAGACATTGTAGCCAAAGAGATTTGATTAAAGAACTACTCCGTGGTCTGTGCTGTGCTCTGAGGGAACCGCTGACATGCTGAAGAAGCGCTCCGATCTGGCCAGGGCCAACTGCCGCTACTCCCCAACGTCGCTGATCCGCCAAGTCCGACACGGTGGGCTTATGGAAAGTGAGAGCTGGGCAGAGCCCTCACCCAGTGGCGTTGTTGAAATTTGTTGGCTTTATATTTCAGTTCTGAAGGGGTTAGATAAAGATTGACAGCGAGCGTGTAGTCACACGAGCCATGAAATAAAGATTAGTATAGAATAATGTAATTTTTTTTGGGTCTTTTTAATGTCTTTTCCTTTAATTTATTAACATGAAAGACGGTGTGAATAACCTAGGCCTGGGGCGTTATGGCCAGACTTCTGAACATTTTTTCACATTTAATCTTATACACAACACCGCTGTACAATCTCTCCAGCTCCATGCTGGGACACATGATGAAGGGGTGGAGGAGATGGATCCCTGGGTTATTAATGTATACTACTAACCATGCATGTGTCCAAGTCACATGGCCCTGAGTGTGTGTGGTAGGTCTGTAGCCCAGCAAACAGGTCAGTGGTCCCCACCTTTCTCAGTGCACTGGCTGTTGACCCTTGATCTTGCTGGCTAGGCCTGTGGGGCCATGGAAGCAGAGTGACGAGGTATGTCTGGGGGCCATGGGCATGGTGTGAAGTGGGGTCTCACTCCCCTTGGGTCTGGGGGCTGAAGGGAAGGAAGGAATGATGCTGAGGAGAGAGAGTATGTCAACTCTACCTGTTGTGGTAGTCTGTGTGTGTGTCTGCACGCATGCTTGCAGGCGTGTGTGTGTGTGTGCGCGTGTATGCGTGAAGAGGACATACAGACAGTTCCCTCACACGCACTGTCCTAACTATTAAAAGTTATTTTTTTCTGCAGCTCTTTTGCTGGGGGTGGGTGGGTGGGGGGGTGTTTACAAAACAACGCCAAAGTCATCGTTCTGGCAACCTGGAGCCCTAAAGCTGAATGTTGCCATTTTATTCTGCATAGTTTCCATTCCAGTCCCCAGAGTTTAACAACTAAAATGGTTTACCCTCTGACCCTCATTTACTAGTGAGCCCTGGGATCCTGTAAACCAGACCAGGATTGTATTGGCTGCCGGACCACTGCTGTCCGAAATATCTAGCAAAGTCTTGGAGAACGATTATGACCATGTGTCTGTCCCTCCAGGTGCTCACCTGAAGGTGTGTCCTCAGGGCTACACCTGCTGCACTGTGGAGATGGAGGAGAAACTGAGCGAGCGGAGCCACTCTGACCTGAAGGCCCCGGTCAGCCAGCAGAGTGCCAGCCTGCAGAGCAGCTTTTCTCAGATACATCGTCGCTTCGACCGTGAGTCGACGTGCATGTGCGTGCAACCGTGAGGAGTGGATGAACACCTTCACTTCTAACCTGAGTCACACGCGCGCAGTGTTAGAAGAGGATGTGTGTTGTGGCGTGTGCGTTGAAGCCGGATGTGTGAAGGAATGTGAGGTGTAAGAATATGACTCAGTCCCCCCCTCTTTTTCTATCCAACCTCCCATTCTTTAATGTCTTTCTTTTCTGTCCTTCCTAAATTGGACCCTCTTCCTTTGGCTTTGGTGGCACCGAACCACATCCCCTTTCTATGGCATCGCACCAATGCCCTCCTGGGGCCTTCCCCTTTCTATGGCATCGCACCAATTCCTTCCTGGGGCCTTCCCCTTTCTATGGCATCACACCAATTCCCTCCTGGGGCCTTCTCCTTTCTATGGCATCACACCAATGCCCTCCTGGGCCCTTCCCCGCAGTGTGACGGCCTGCAGTGTGAAGACCAGTCTTGCTCTCTCTCCACCCAGACTTTTTCCGGAGGCTTCTGGACAAGGCGGAGCGCTCGCTGAACGACATGTTTGTGCACACCTACGGGCTGATGTACGTCACCAATGCTGAGCTCTTCAAGCAGTTCTTCCAGTCTCTGCAGCAGTATTACACGTCGGGCAGGGCCGCCGTCCACCTGGACTCGGTGCTGTCGGACTTCTGGGCGGACCTGCTGGAGCGCATATTCAAGCTGGTCAACGTGCAGCATGAGTTCTCCGATACCTACATGGAGTGCGTGCGCCAGCACGGCGAGGAGCTCCTCCCCTTCGGTGATGTGCCACGCAAGCTCCGCCTCCAGCTGCCGCGTGCGTTTGTCGTCGCGCGAACCTTCACCCACGGCTTGGCACTGCTGCCCCAGGTGGTGGCTGCCGTTTCCACGGTGAGCAGACATGTGGGAGGAGCTTACAGACAAGGCGCAGGCAGGGTGGGAGATTAGGATCCCAGGGAGAGAAATGCGTTGATTAAACAGACAAACGACCACTAAACGCCCGCTGCTCAGGTTGTACACTGGTCCCACTTGCTTATCGAGATGGTTTAAGCTGCCATCTTTATTCCGGTCACTTTTCTTGCCGTGTGTGGCTTGTTGCCCTCCCAGGTGAGTGCGTCGCCGGGGTGTGTCCGAGCCACCATGAAGATGCTGTACTGCCCCTACTGCTCAGGCCTGGTGGCCCTCAAGCCCTGCCACAATTACTGCCTCAACGTGATGCGCGGCTGCCTGGCCCACCAGGCCGACCTGGACTCCGAGTGGAACAACTTCCTGGGTGAGAGGAAGTCCTTGGGGGTGTGGCATGGGCCTCTCCCAGGAAAACCAGCAGTGACCAATTTTGCCTGAGAGTGGCGAGTTAGCCAGTTTATAGCGGTTACCTTTGCTGTCATGGTAAAACAATTTTGACTCTTCCGTCTTGTGGTGAAATAGTGCTATGGCAGCATAGCGTTGAGATGCCAATGTAGGTTAAATATGTTTAAAAGTGTTAATTTGCGAACAAACTATTGAGGACTTTGAAAAACTATTGTTTTTGAAGTTTGGCTCCAGCTTAAAAAACATGACATGTCTGTGGGTCCATCTCTCAGCGGCCATGTTGAATCTGGCTGAGAGTCTGGAGGGACCGTTCAACTTTGAATCGGTGATGCATCCCATTGATGTGAAGATCTCAGAAGCCATTATGAACATGCAGGAGAACAGCATGCAGGTCTCACAGAAGGTCAGTGTGTGTTTGTCTGTCTTTATACCAGGGTTCTGTGTGTGTGTGTGTTTGTGCGCTAGTCTTTGTACTGGGATATACTTCAAGTTCCACTCTCAGGGCAGCTTCATGTGTTTTGATTTGACTGTGGCAGGTGTTCCAGGGGTGCGGTCAGCCCCAAGCGCCCATACGATCTGGCCGTGCCATCAAGGGAGAGAGCTACACGGGCAGGTTCCGCCCCTACACGCCCGATGCTCGGCCCACCACTGCAGCCGGAACCAGCCTGGACCGACTGGTGAGTCCAGATCACGGGACTGTTCAGATCTAACCCAGTGAGACCGTACTACTGCACTGTGCAGATCTAACACAGTGAGGCCGTACTACTGCACTGTGCAGATCTAACACAGTGAGGCCAGATTTGGATCGTTCCTGAAGGATTGGTAAATTTAGCTCGTTTTGGAAGCCGTTGCTGTGTGTGAATTTAAACTATTTGGGTTAAAAAAACTTTTAAAATAGTTTTATAATTTATTATAAACTAATTTTGTCAAATATTTTTTCCCACATATTTGCAAGCATATGTATGTATAAGAAATACTGCACCAGGGGTCGCAATTTTGATAATCTTGAATCACTTCTCATGACTCGCATTATTAAATGGATTGATAAGTTATTTACTTTCTAAGAAAACAGAAAAAATTGAATGGTTTAAAACTGGGACCCCCTCAACACCAGGTGGCAGAGGTGAAGAAGAAGCTGAAGCAGGCGAAGAAGTTCTGGTCCACGCTGCCTGAGACTGTGTGCACTGGGGAGGCGGTTGCCCCTAGTGACGAATGCTGGAATGGCACTGCCAAGAGCAGGTGAGATGAGGTGCTGGGGCTGAGAACCTTTCCCATTGTACGGCTCTGCTTTAGTAATGTATCTCATTAGGAGCAGTTGTCTGTAGAGTTCTTGTCTTTGGAGTTTCTTACAGCGTTTACCAATAGGGCATATCAGCGGGGTAGCCATGGCAGATCCGTCCAACCCTCAGGCTTAGGGCGTTGTATGGAAGAGCCCAAACACTAACTTCAATCCTTAGGTACGAGCTGGCCGTGGCCGGAAACGGCCTGGTGAACCAGGTGAGGAACCCCGACGTAGAGGTGGACGTGACCAGGCTGGACCCCATCATCGGGCGCCAGATCAGGGTGTTGAGGGAAATGACCAGCAGATTGAAAGCAGCACACCATGGCCAGGACATCTCCACTGACCAAGGTGATGCACTGAACTTTGTCTCACTCTCCAGCCTCCCTTCATCTTTCCCCACACCCCTCTCCCTCCCCCCTCGCTCTCTTGCAAGCCCCTCCCTTCCTCCATTTACATTCTCTCTGATGGACTACCCCCACAGATGCGGATGAAGGGACCAGTGGGGAGGAGAGTGGAAGTGGTTGTGATTCACCCTCCTGTGAAGAGAACGGGGACATCTATTTCCCCACCCCTGTCCCCAGCCGGCCCCAGGTGGTGCAGGTGGTACCTGGTGTGATGGAGCCCAGCAGCACCGCCTCAGTGGCAGAGGGCCGGGTCATACTGGTTGGGCTGGCCCTGGTTCTGCTAGCTGCCCATTGGAGATAAACCCAAACGGGGAGTAAGAAGAACGTGTGAGGAAGGACACTGAGAGGAGGAGGATGATGAAGGCTTTTAGACTGTCCTCTGTCTGTCGACTAGGGGATAACTCCAGAGTTATTTTTATGATAACTTTGCATTTAATTAGTTTTTGTAAATGGACATTGTTGTACAGCAGTGAGAATCTTCAGAAACGTCACCACCTTTTCTATTAGCCTTTAATCGTGGTTCAGCCTTTTGTTTAAGCTAGCTTTCCGCAGTTATTGACAATGATGCCGTTTTTAATTGAGCATCCCCAGGCTAATGAGTGTGGTGATCACTGCAGGATGGTGGGTCAGTGCAATGTCAGTTCCCCACCTGATAACGACTCTCATTCCCCATTTAAAAAAAAAAAAAGAAATCCTTCAGGCAAACTGAGCAATACTGGGTGTTTGGCAACCATCTGTCTTATTGTGTGTGTGTGTGTGTGTGTGTGTG
>JAOVYW010000002.1:3037673-3048105 GCA_025775045.1 Hiodon tergisus
GAGCGCGTCCTGGTTACACGTCATCGGTGAGAGCGCGTCCTGGTTACACGTCATCGGTGAGAGCGCGTCCTGGTTACTCGTCATCGGTGAGAGCGCGTCCTGGTTACTCGTCATCGGTGAGAGCGCGTCCTGGTTACACGTCATCGGTGAGAGCGCGTCCTGGTTACACGTCATCGGTGAGAGCGCGTCCTGGTTACTCGTCATCGGTGAGAGCGCGTCCTGGTTACTCGTCATCGGTGAGAGCGCGTCCTGGTTACACGTCATCGGTGAGAGCGCGTCCTGGTTACACGTCATCAGTATGTTGGTGTAAGAGGTTATGTGTTTGGATCAGAGACCTTTCTGAAAGAGCAGTATTGACCATGAACTGTATAGCTGGTGTACGGAGAACCGGTTTTCCAAAATACCTGTTCCAAACATCGTTTTTCATAGGAAGGCCAAAAAACCAAAACCTGTCGGTTACAATCAGGAAATGGAAAATTATGATAAAAACACAGGGTTTTGAATTTTTATTTTCCATTTATGTTAATAGCGTATAATATATTATAATTATTAATAATAATCATAATTTTAACCTAGCGCTCAGTTAAAACGTGTGCAGATTCCTAATGCCCATTAATTTCCTCTCCCTCTCAAAGAGGCAGGTGAATTCTATCCCCTTACCTGGCCAGGTTAAAAAAAAGCTTGGTACGTGGACTGCTACCTCTGTAGCCAAATAGGACGCAGAATAATGTAATTTTTTATTTTTAAAACGTGCTACAGTATCTGTATTTTGAGTAGTCTGCGTCCACACCATCTTGCTCTTGTACAGTAAATTATTTAATCATGTGTTTATTTTTTAAAAGGTATTTACAAATTTGCATTCAAACAACCATGTAAGAAGGCAGTACGGAAGCAATATACACAAGTATATCTACACAAAGCCTGTCTGACACGTTAGTAAACTGCTTTTTTATATTGCGCTCAGCTTCTGGTCTTTGTTTTGATGTGTAGAGGGGAGGACTTTCTGTGGTAAGGGGATTCACTTCAGTCCTGCATTACTGTCTACATTTCAAAACATGTGGATGAACTTAATCTGGTCCGTGTGACTTTCTTTATCAATGCTCCCTGCCCACATTAGCAAATTTTAGTATGGTTTAGCTCAGAGGGAAGGGGAGGTTGGCCAGGGTTGGAGGTTGGAGTTTGGAAGTCTTCACACCCATTTTAGCAGGCCTTGAAGCCATGAACACCCATGCCAGGGAGGTTCATAGAGGATGGTCCCTGGGGGATAGGGGGTTTGGAGAAGACCAACTCCGGTCCCCTGGCGGTAAGCCTGAGATTTCACCAGTCTTGTTTAAAATAAAGACCTATTTGAAATGGCTTTGGAGTTATTTTCCGTGTTCCTCAGAACTGCACAAAATGATTAACAAGTCCGTACCGCGCGGCTAGAAGATTACAGCTTTCCCGCCGTTGCCACTGTAACGTATTCGTTTTGTTTTTTTATTTATGTTTTAAATAATTTAGCTTTAAAATAATGACAGAAAAATATTTTACCAACCATTAGTAGGTCTACGCCCTGCTTATAACACGCTGGAAATGGCGAGTCAGTTGCGGATTGCGTCTTACTACTATTTACTTTTTAAATTTAAAAAAATTCGAAAATGCCGAAACCCGGGATCGAACCAGGGACCTTTAGATCTTCAGTCTAACGCTCTCCCAACTGAGCTATTTCGGCTGTGTGCATCAGGAGTAGATTTCGTTTTAAAACATTCATATCACTGTAAACGCACAGCTAACATGGCAGTCCTATTTGTACCATGCAGACGGTTAAAGAAAGGGGTTCAGTATTGCACTGCGTAGATCTGTCCCTATGTTTTAGACTTTGGAAATCATCTGAGACTAACGACTGAAAAACTATTAGCTTTAAACCAAGTTAAAACAAAAAAGGTAACGTATTACTAAAGCATGTTGACAATATTTCCAGAGCATCCGAAACCTACGCTGTAAATAAAAGTGGTCGCAGGTTGACTAATACACAGAAAATATGTACAATTAAACTAATAGCGACACATCCCAGATATTTCACAAAATATATTTTTTTAAACCAATTTTCAAAGCGGTAGCATGTAACATTACAGTTTACCCCTGGTATGTGAAGTACACACAGTAAAACGTAAAGTAACCAAATTTAAAAATTGGATTTCAAACAACCTCTGAGAAAGATCTGAAATGTGTTCATGTATCGCAGACCTCTACCCACACCATAGGTAGTAAGTCCTCTGTAACATTGCTGTTAATAAATTAATTAACTTGAACTTACATTAAACTAAGTCACTGTAGTTTTGAAGAACATCGTCCCCAAAACTGCAGCAAAGTACTTTCTACAGGAACGGGAGTGCTTGTCTGACAGTCGTTTTCAATCAGAAAACTTAGCGCTTCGTTAAAACTGGATGAACAAAGCAGTAATTTCCTATGTCGGGTTGTAGTCACCCACATGCTTGGTGTCGTCATCGCTTCGCTCTGTGGTAGCGGCGCAGAGGCTGCTGGGAAAGGAGACGGGTTAGGGATCATGATGGAGGTAAATAGAAGGAGCAAGACCTTTCGCTGCAGTACACACAATAGTTATCAAAGAAGGACTGGTTGAAGTGAGATAGGGGTGCTGTATATCTATAAAACGGACCCAAGGTAGTAAGTGAACTTGATGGAGCGCTATGTTCCCAGTATTTTCGGTTTATACGGTTAATTTGTTCGAGCACTAAAGGGCAGCATCGCGACCCTCAGCATAAGCAGTGTGTCGAGAAAGCCGAGTGATGCAGCTTGGCTTCTCTCGAGAAGATGGATGAGAAGTCCAGCTACAGTCGGCTCCTGCTGGCTCTGGTGATGGTGCTGCTCTTCGGCGTCATCGTACTGCAGTATGTCTGCCCGGGTACCGACTGCCAGCTGCTGAAACTGGGATTGCCTTCGTCTGAGACTGGACAGAGTGGCGCTGGTGTTTCTGGAGACAGAAGAGAAAGCAGCGGAGGAGACCCATACCTGGCGGAAGATCGGACCTTAGTGCGTTTCGTTCCTCGCTTCAACTTCACGCCGAGCGACCTGAGCCGGGCCGTGGACTTCAACATTAAAGGCGACGACGTGATTGTTTTTCTGCACATTCAGAAGACTGGGGGTACTACGTTCGGTCGCCATCTGGTGCGTAACATTCAGCTGGAGAGGCCTTGTGAGTGTCGCGCCGGCCAAAAGAAGTGCACCTGTTACCGCCCTGGCAAGCGCGAAACCTGGCTTTTCTCTCGCTTTTCCACGGGCTGGAGCTGCGGGCTGCATGCCGACTGGACGGAGCTGACTAGCTGTGTGCCGTCGCAGATGGACACACGGGACACCCCTACGAAGCAGACAGCCCACAGGTGAGCTGGTTGAAGTGATGGAGCGGTTGAAACTAAAGTACGCAACCCAGTGGCTGTAAAAGAAATCTGATTAAATATTAAATTGAGTGCGTTTGTTAGTTAACAAACAATAGTAATCTACCGTGACTACTCTCAAAACGTATTAATGTACACTAGGTAAACGACACAGCGGGGCCATGACATTTCCTGTAGTTAACAAGTAGGTGCGCTGTAAATATTTAAATGAGGCGCTTTAAAAGATGCATGTGTTTTTAGGGCTTGAAGTTAATAAAATATTGCAAAGTAAAATGAGTCCATGGCTTAGATTAGTTTTGCGTTAAATTGAATAAGGTCACCCGTTAAAAGTTATTTATGTCGATTGTAAGCAGATAACGTTACGCTCTTTGTGTGCTGAACACACAAAATAGTCTTTTGTTTAAACGGCTAAAGTAATAACAGTCGCCGTGCCCTGTTCCGTTGTGTTTGGAAGAATGTTTCTCAAATCTGTGTTTGGTATCTGGTGACTGAAATTCGGCTCCCTCGGGTGGCGTTGCTGATTTAAAAATGTCAAAATGTCACTCGACGGTTCTGATTTTTATTTACTGTTAGAGAAAGAGAGACGCGTGGAGCGATTGTCTGGGCATGTAAACGACGTGTTTAAAAACCGTAAGGTATTGTCTTACTATAACGAGTCAGACAGGGTACTTCCATTGCGTTCTAAGGTTCAGCACGCACACCCGTCCTTTCTTTGGCAGAAAGGGGCTTGTTTCAGTTTGGTGTGAATGAAGAATTTGAGGTTCTTACACAGCTCTTGCAGAAATGAGGACAGTCTTATGACCCCAGATGGCAATATCAGCCAGCAGAGTTCATAGAGCCAGGGCAGCAGCTCTTTCTTTGGAAATTACTCTAACATCTTACTATCCCCCAAAACTCCATTATCCTTCACCTCTCCAACGCTAAGTGTAATTACATTAATGGAGTTTGATTTGAGGGGTATTTTATGTGGTAATATCTGTGTTGCTGTGGACCTGTGGTTCTCAGTTACGGGCCTCTGATCCGCTATGTATTCACTTATATTTCTTAATTAATTTGGTTAAATGTCCTGGTCCTGATTTTTTTTCGTGAAAAATTACATTATTTATTTTGTTCATTTGTACCTCGAACAAATAAAAAAATTCACAATCAAGTTAACTAGGAATAATTAGCTGCTTTATTAATAATAATCTCCTGGCCTGATAAGACTTAATCGCTTTAATGGATTAATTGATCGTGTTACTAATGTTACCAATATAATCACCATCTTTTCTCTGGGAAACACGTGCACCATTCCAGCAAATACTTTAATGAGAAAAGCTTGTTTGGTGCAAATACAAGCACTCACAGGGGTTCCAGGCCCAGAGTTGGTCACCTTTGCTGTAGACAATAGGATTAATCACCGCTCACAGGCTGCTTCACAAAGTCGTGCGTGACAAAGGCCAGCTCATCTGCCGCCTTCACACTGTCTAACCTTAAACCCACCCCCATGGAACCCCTGTGCATTCTAACTTTGATTAGTTTACTGTTGTGCACCAATCGTGCTCTGGCACACGGAACTCCTGGTCACTCAGGAAATGATCATTGGCTCTAAATGAAAAGTGTAGCCACACATTTGTGTTTATGTCCACCTGTCTGTACCTTCCTCTCTGTGATAATGGGCCTGCCTGTCTGTGTTGTGTTCTGATTGTTCCCCCCCCCCCCCCAAGAGTTTGTTAAATTCACCCCCTAAGCGAATGTGAGTTTTTCAGCAACATTGCATTACTGTAGTAATCTCTCTGTGATGTTTTTGTTTTTTTTGTCTCTCTTTATGCACCTCGCTGAGTCAGATCTGATAACCAAATGTGGGTGTGACAGGTGTTACAAATGTCTCAGGGTTGTTCTATTGTGTGCGTGTGTTTTTCATGGAGAGAACACAGCCCTCAAACATTGTGAACCCCTATGTGTTCCAACTTTGATTAGTTTACCATTGTCCACCAATCGTGCTCTGGCACTTGTAACTCCTGGTCACTCAGGAAATGATCCAAGCCAGACTCCAACCAGCTAATTTGGATCGTAGGGTGCAGTCTGCGCTCAGGTGGGTGCCTTTACCTGTGTGTGTTTTTCATGGAGAGAGCTTACACTGGAGAGGACAGCCCTCAGAAACGTGGGCCGAGAGGCTTTTAGTGAGAATTTATAGTGCTTCATTATCAGGGCAGGACCTCCTCTTTGGCCTTCTCCAAGACTGGCTCTGGTTTTCACACTTCTGGCTCATTGAAATAAACTGACACAATGAACAGAGATAAGTGGAAATAACTGGGGGTTTATGGAGAGGGAGGATATTTTTTATGAGGTTTTCTGGGGTGGGGGTCATGCAAGCTAGTGCCCAGGTGCAGAGATTTGTCAGGACTACCAGTGAGCTTTTCACAGCACATATAAATGGTGCACAGTGGTTATAAATGATAAGATGTAGGAAAAGCTACTTTTTGGGATAACATTCAAAGTCTTGTCTCACAAGGAATTGAGTGTAGCTCTCTTCTGCCATCTACTGGTAGTGTTGTAGAAGCTGCAGCCCATTTCCCCCTACTCGAAGTGAAGTGAAGTGAAGTGAAGTGAAGTGAAGTGAAGTGAAGTGAAGTTGAATCCGCTGTTACGTAATAAATGACAGTGTGTGGTGGAGGGGTGTAAAATCAGACAGTATATCTGACTCGCTGCTATTGTCAGCCTGTTGTACATCAGGAAACCCATTGCAATCAAATTGTTGGGGGCCTAAACAATGGAATAATTACACTGAAAATATCACTAATGATTAGAAATGAAGATAAGTCTGTAAACCCTGACTTCCTGCTGCTAGGTGGTGTATATAAGCATTGGATTAACCGCCTGTCTCCACCTCTGTCTTGTGGCAGGAACTACTACTACATCACCATCCTACGGGACCCTGTTTGGCGCTACCTGAGCGAGTGGAGGCACGTGCAGCGTGGGGCAACCTGGAAGGCATCTCTGCATGTTTGCGATGGCCGCGCTCCCACCCTGTCAGAACTGCCCAGCTGCTACCCGGGCGACGACTGGTCGGGCGTTTCGCTGAAAGAGTTCATGGACTGCCCCTCCAACCTGGCCAATAACAGACAGGTGCGCATGCTGGCTGACCTCAGCCTGGTGGGCTGCTACAACCTATCGGCGATGAGCGAGGAGGAGCGTGGCGCCGCCCTGCTGGAGAGTGCCAAACGCAACCTGCGGGGCATGGCCTTCTTCGGCCTGACCGAGTTCCAGCGCAAGACGCAGTACCTGTTCGAGCGTACTTTCCGGCTGTCCTTCATTGCGCCCTTCACGCAGCTGAACGGGACGCGGGCGGCCAGCGTGGAGGTGGAGGGCGCCGTGCAGCAGCGCATCCGCCTGCTCAACAGCTGGGACGTGCAGCTTTATGAGTACGCCCGCGACCTCTTCCTGCAGCGCTTCCAGTTCGCCCGGCAACAGGAGCGGCGCCGCGCACGGCTACGGCGCCAGCAGGAGAGACAGCGGGCGAGGGCCAGGCCGGCGGCGGGCGGCTCGGACCCAGGTCCAGAGGAGAAGGGGATCAGAGTGGCAGGGGCGGGCAGCTCGGACCTGGGGCCAGAGGGAAGGGGGATCAGAGTGGCGGCAGCAGCCGGCCTGGACCCGAGGCCACAGGAGAGGGGTAACAGAGGGACCGGGCATGCTGAGGACAGGGGGCCCGAGGAGAGGGGGAACAGAGGGACGGGGCATGCTGAGGACAGGGGGCTGGGCTCATGGTGGGGGCTGGAAGAGAACAGCACCACAGGGGACTACCTGGGCAACGTAGAACAATGGCGGTAACAGTTGGGGGAGATCGGTGGATGGTGTCCTTACCGGAACAGGTTTACCAACACTTCTCTCAAACCACTAAACGCTGAAGCTGTTAAGTTTTATTTATTGTATTTTAATTAATTATGTTTCGCCACAGACACAAGCATAGGAACGGTGCGTTCAAAATGACTTCCTCCATGCTGGAAGCCTATCGCACGCTCCTGAACTCAGAAAGGCTTTTACCTGGAAACTACTTGCCCCCATCATCAAAAATCCCCAATGACATTTCCAGACACTTTCACATCTGACCAGATTATCTGGACTGCTACGTGTTTCATTGCGAAAAGGATTGTTGGTGTGACTAATTATTGCTGTTTTGGTTATGGTGTGTGTTTCATTGTGATAATTTTATACAGGCGAGAGCCCTAAGAATCTGCGTCTTTGAGTCTTAATCTGGTCAGCGAGCCCATTAGCCAGCGTCATTGTCTTCTGCAGGATCTCAGCATTGGCCTAAACTGTGCTGCTCCATCCAAGAAATTCCAATAAAACTGCTAAGAATCAGCTGGCTGTCGGTTTCTGTGATAAACATGGTGATCTGTGCATTTTATCGTGGGATCGTTGCGGCAGGAGGAGGGGTTTGGTCCAGTCTGACAACTCTGCCCGTGTGAGGGTGGTATTTCTCTGCCCTTGGACTTGGCTGGTCTAGTGGAATCTACGGACAAGAAAGTGGAAACAGGCCGGTGCTTCTGTCAAGAATGACTCTGTAACCTGAGCCCTCTGTAAGGCCTCCTCCTCTCCTCCCTAATCCATGCATTCCCAGATGGCTTCCATCCACTTGTAATACCTTCTTCACATTTCACTGTTAATAAACCAAATTAAATTAAAATTCTGTGTTTTGCCTTTGTGGAAAATAAGTATTGATCAAGCATAATGAAAAATAATTTACTGAGAGCCATGGGTCTTGATAGGCTGCTGTTTGAGTCCGGCTCTCTCTCAAACTGCCAACTGTGTCGGACCAATCGGCTGCCCCTGGACTCAGACACAGAAAAAAGGGTTCTGCAATCCTCCACAGAACGGGGGCTTCAGCAAAGCCTGGCTATGCTATACATGTATAACAGAGAGAAAAAAACCATGGTAACACCATGGTGCATTAACAAAATGATATTTTAGTGAGTACGTTTAGGAAAGTATGGTATGTTTAAATTTATCCCAGATATTTTTAAGTTCTTGTTTTGAGCGTTAGGTAAAAAATGTATTTGTGTGTTGATGTACGCAGATATCCTCTGATAGTTTCTGTCTTGACCCGGGATGACAAAATTTTGGTCAGTTTTTTAAATATATTCCGTATGTAACTTGTCCTTCTAGCTACCTTTTTGGGATAGAGCCCTAGATAACCTTTAGCTCTCCAATAAGACATTACGTTTAGTTGTTTTTACTATTACGCTGGAGATGGTGTGGCCCCCCATAGCCTTTTGGTCACTGGAAGAGAAAATGAGACCATCTGAAAAATTTCAGTATTTTGATGACAGGAGAACGTAGCTCGGGAACACACTTATTGCGAGAGGCTTGAATACATAGGCTACGTGCTTCAGTGATGTTTCTTAGTAATTTATTTACATATCAGAGTGATGATTTTAGTAGTTTGAGTTATACTTTGGGATGCAGACGTGTGACTTGTCCTCCCCTTCCCACAGTAAACAGTTGGACCAGTCTCTTTATTGCAAAGAAATAAATCACGATGAGAAAATATAAAATATATATGGATAAACCGCTTACCATATTAGAGAGATGAGCTATTTATTTAGTTATATTTAATCACCATGAGTCGATGTAAACCCCAAAAATGTGTTATCTAGCTAGTCACCAAAGTTTTATACCACACATTTTAGAGAACATCTGAAACTAAGCTGAAAGGTATCCAGTGACATTCTACCATTGCACCATTGAGACCAACTGCATCACAGCGTGGTACTGTAACTGCTCCGCCTCGGATCGGAAGGCCCTGGAACGGCTGGTGAAAACCACCCAGTACATCATCGGTGCCCAGCTCCCCTCCATCGAGGACATCCAGTGGATGCGGTGTCTGCGGAGGGCGCGCGGCATCATCAGGGATCCCTTCCACCCCAACCACAAACTACTTGCCCTCCTCCAATCCCAGAGGCGATACAGAAGCCTGGATGGCATGAAAAGCAGGCTGCGGAACAGCTTCTTTCCTGCAGCTGTTAGCCTGCTGAACTCAGACCCTCCACACTAGTACCTCACCCCCATATCACCTCTCAATGTCTGTCCACCAGGGACCTGTTTGTAATATATTGTAAAAATTATATTGTCCATATAACCATTCACACTGTAATATAATCATTGTCATTCTGCACTCTATAACTTAACACCTGCACTAATGACGGACCATTGTCTCAAAAATTACTTTTGCATTACTTTTTTTTGCACTACTCTTTGCACTACATTTTGCACTTCCTGGTTCAGATGCTAACCATATTTCGTTGCCTTTGCTGTATACTTTGTGCTATGACAATAAAGTTGAATCTGAATCTGAATCATCCTGTCAGCGATTAAACTTAAAAAATGCTCAAAAGACCACATTTCCTGTATATACAGAATGTCACGTGGAGTATTGTATCAGGGCTGATCCTGTGAAAACTTGGCTGAGTGCACTCAATCTGCATCACACATCGCATATTAGGCATGGTCTACTTCAGATTCAAGTTCTCTGCTAACATCTTTATAAAAGCAAACCAGTCAAAAATCTAATAGAATGCACACATGACGTTCTGGTGTATCCTTAGAATCCTGCAACTACGGAAACAAAGAAGTGCTTTTCCAGGAACATTTTATTTGGCATTAAATCTATGTTCCAAAGATATTTCTGTGTGTAACATGTAGACAGAATTGAATCCCTCTAAGTCACCATGAGTGTGTGTGAGTGTGTGTGTTTATGTGTGTGTGCGTGTGTGTGTTTGTGTGTGCATATGTGTATGCGTGTGCGTGTGTGTGTCTGTTTGCATGTGCGTGCACGTCACACAGAATCTTGAGTAACCGCCATCTTGTTCTTGACTTTCTCAAATATCTGGAGCACCTTGGCTTTGGGCACCGCCCCCTCCCTCAGGAATGACAGTTCTCCTGTAAGAACGAGAGGAGGGGAATGTCACAGACCTTTTGATTCCTATTATCATCACGGTTATCACATCATCACAGTTGTCACAACATCACATCATCACAAGCATCATCGCAGTTATCACATC
>JAOVYW010000002.1:3054511-3065075 GCA_025775045.1 Hiodon tergisus
TATGCGCGTGGAAGACTGGTAGAACTGTGTTTATACCAGGTAACCGCGTGGAAGACGGGTAGAACTGTGTTTATACCAGCTATGCGCGTGGAAGACTGGTAGAACTGTGTTTATACCAGGTAACCGCGTGGAAGACGGGTAGAACTGTGTTTATACCGGGTACGCATGTGAAAGATGGGTAGAACTGTGTTTATACCAGGTAAGCGCCTTTGATGTTTCTCACAGTGTGTTCATATAATAGTGACCCGTTGAGTTTGTCCCATGGGCACGAGAGTCTTTAGATCTGGATTTGCCATGGTTTATGCCCGGGTGATTTAGTGGTCTGCCTTTGTGTTTGAGGGTTTATACAGATTTATAGAAGATTTAGGATAAAGATGTGTTATGTTGGCATAACCTGATCTATCATGCGGACCTCACGGTCTGAACAGACAAAAGAACCAGAAAAGAGTATCTTGTGAATCCAAAAGTAAACATAATGTTTGTTTATTGTGAACGATGCCTGTGGTTGGGTTAGAGGTATATGGTTGTTTTGGGTAAGGGTTATGTGTTTGGATGTCTTGTACTAAGTTTGTGCTTTTACACTCTTTCATAGGAACCCCTCCTGGCTGGTCGCTCTTTTCTGCAGACTCGGGTTACTGGACAGTTGACCCGCTTTGTCCTAGGGTCACGGAGCTGTGTGGCCGTGCTGGCAGTCTACCGGGGATCGGACGCCAGAACCATTGTGACCCTGGAGCCCTTGACCCTCCTACTGACAGGCCAGGCTTCCACATGACATAGGGAGAGATATCCCTGGAGGCTTGGGCTTTACATTTTCCCAAAGGGGTGGGGGGTGGGGGTGGTTTTGGATTTACAGATTTGCTCAGGACCCTATCTGATATATTTCCAGCTATATTTCCATGTACTTTTTAAGTTTTATCTTCTAGTAATTGTTTTATGGGATATTTGGTTATATTCATGGAATTTATGGAAGTCCTGAACTGATTATTTTACTTTTTTGTTTTATTATAAATGCTTTTTTCATCTCATAAAATCTATTTATTAAAATCTTAAATTACATTGTTATATGTATTGCCTTTATTTTATACTCTTGTGACTTCAGTATATGATAATTATTTGAGCCTTAAACAAATAATTTGGGTCTTAAATCTTTGTGTGGTTTTGGTTTGTCCTGCTTGTCTGTCTTTTCTGCTGAATGTCTCTTAACTACCAGAATTGGACGGATCCATTCAAGTGTTCTGGAGGGGTATATTCTGTCAGTTTTACTTACTTTACTAATCTACTGGATTAAAAAAAAAAAAAAAAACCTAGTGAGTTGTTACTTTGGAAGTGCCTATGAAATCAATCTGTCTGTTGATGAAGATTCGAGTTGTAGCCCTGAAGCTACTATGTATTGGTATATTCAACGGTTGTAAAAATATGTATTGTAAAAATTATTGATTTTAATGTGTATTATAGTGTTCTTCAGTAAAGCTGTGGTACAAGCCAAGTATGCAGATGAACTTTGAGATAGTTTCTGTGTATCCTTGAGAAGGAAAAACAACTGAGCAGGTATCTGTGCGTAGGTGAGTTTTGTCAGTCCACCCCTGAGTCCTGTAAGGATGAAGCCTCCAAATTTCTTTGAGGGCACACCTTATCACTTATGACTTCGGTCATGTCTTGCTGCACTGTGCTTTAATTTGAAAGGTTTAACAGTATGCCCAGTACTGTTAGCAGGGTTTAAGTACCACTGCAGTACTGTGCTCTTTCCCATCTATTTCATAGTTCTATATTGAATAAATATGTTGCTGATTTAACTCACACAATTTAGATTATATACAAGGCACTTAATCTCTGTCGCCTCAGTAAATATCTGTACAGATGTATAACATCTCGAACAATTGCTTTGGATAACTGCATCTAGAAGCGATATTGTCGGACGTAAGACACTGCTGGTTCATTAAACATCCTCTAAGGGGCAGTATTCTTTCACAAGTCACAACAACGAAAGCTGAAATTCCGACATCGAAACCCCCTGTACACTTGGTGGCACCAAATCAGTATAACGTTTTAGCACATACTGCGGAGAAGAATGAGTATCATGCAGTGAGTTCCAAGAAGACCGGAAGTTACTCCTTCATATAGCCGAAATGTTTTTAAACTGCTAAATAAAAGTATTTCCTTTCAGAGTAAACTATATATTAGTTTTGCGTGCTTTTGGATCGTGATTTGAAGCGTTCAAAATATGTCAAACGTGCCGTGGATCACACGACGTGAAACACACACCCATTCATGTTTTATGATATTGCCTTTAATTTATTGTTATTTTAAGGTTTTATGTATGTCGTCTGTTTATAAAACAGAAATGTAACTATTGCTTTCCCCAAATAACTGATGTTGATAGCAACTTAGTAGCAAAATGGTTCAATATAGACCGAACCGTATAATATTATAAAACATATAATTGTTCTGCGGTGTGGGTAACCAAGTAAGTACTCCAAATCTTCTACTAGATCCTACTAGCAGAAGGTTTGGAGATACCACTATTACACTATTAGTTAGCAATATGAACCATATCTTGAAATTATGCATTGCTATTTATTTATATTTATGTGTGTTTGTGAACATGGCCGTTAGTTTGAGAAACACTGTTGGTATAAATACGAATTCTCACTTAATAAAGCCTACATCAAAACAAAATGCACAGCTGATTTTGAACGCGGTAACTTTTAATTTGAAAAGCACAAACGCGGATATGTCTTATCAGGGCGCTTACTTCACTGCGCAAGTATAAAACCACTGCAGTGGAAGTGTCTTTGGTCGAATTTAATTAATTACTTAGTGAGCAAGTATTCTGCAATGAACTATTGACCTAGGGTTACTATGAAGACTGTGTTCGTTACTGTGGGGACAACGAGCTTTGACGAACTGATAGAGAGCGTGACATCCCAGGAAGCGGTTAAGGTAACATGCTAACCAATAAATTACTGTTGATTAAGTACAAATTACAAGATACGTTGCTTACTAGGTACATTTGATTGACCTTTCAAATGACCAATTTGCTTACCGTGGAACTGACGGGCATGTTTTCTAATTATTCTCTCTCACCAGCGACCGACATACCAAGCGATTTACTTTTATGAAAGGAATGTTATGTAACTTTTGAACATGCTGGTCCTGTTTACATGCCAATTATCGTGACCAGTTTTTAAAATCTACTTGCCGGAGTTGAATATTAGTAAAAGGATCTATTGTATGGATAATCTGTTATGTTTATCGGTTTTTTTCTATTCAGCCTATCGCCGTTTTCTCTCTTCAGGCTTTAGTATCCCGGGGTTACGAGCAGCTAGTCCTTCAGGTGGGTGGTGGTTTGGTTCTGCCTGACCCGGACGGCTGTCCTGGGCTGGCCCTCCATGCCTTCCGCTACAAGGACTCCATAGCCGGAGACATTTTGGGGGCTGATTTGGTAATTAGCCATGCAGGTACGCCCATAGGAAGGAGCTCTGATTCCAGGATGGACGAATATCATGTTTGTGTGCCAGTGGGGCAGCTTTGTGCCATTAATTTAAACGTATCTCATGGTGCTCAGGGGCAGGCAGCTGTTTGGAGGCACTTGGGGCAGGACGGCCCCTTCTGGTAGTGGTCAATGACCGGCTAATGGACAATCACCAACTGGAGCTCGCCAGGCGACTTCACGCAGATGATAACCTGCTGTACTGCACCTGCAGGTTCGTTTGCACAGGCTAACAACAGAGACCCGTCTGGCCCTGGGGCATTGTGTTTCCTCACGTGGGATCCAGTTTGCTGTCTTAAGTAGTTGTAAGCAAGTACCAAGTTGTTCTGTGGTTTGTTTCTGTGAATGCGTCACAGTTCTCTCTCTTAGCATTGGCTCATTGTTTTACTGTGTATCTGATCGGTTGGGGATAGTGAATGTGACTCAGTTCTGTTCTGTTTTCCCCCCAGCACTCTCATCCAGACTTTGAGAACGATGGATCTTTCTGTTCTTGCCCCATTCCAGCCAGGTCAGCCTGAGAACTTTGCTGCCTTCCTGGATAAGGCCATGGGTCTGAACTGAGCTGGACCAGCCTGCGAATTAGTGCTAAGCCGGTGCCTGGTGGTCTTGCTCTTCCACCGAGCTAGACACCTCCTAGCCTAGCTCTTTGGATGATCCTGGACTCTGAAACCTGCCAGTCAGATGGTTAATGCTCAACTTGGCCTCTGACCCAGAACTGTGTGGAATGTTCTGGAAAAGGCTCTGTACTTCTGCTGGGAACTGTTAGTCAATTTTAGACTTCTTACCATAAGAAATGGCAACCTGTTTTATTTATTTATTAGGGTGTGTTGTTGTTGTTGTTAATAATAATAATTAACTTTGTTCAGATCTCCTGGACAGAAATTCATCATTGACACTGGCATAACAGATGCATCTTATAGGACAATACTACAATAACTCTGGAATTGCTGGAATTCTAGCACGAGGCAGTAGCAAATTAATTTAATGGAACATTCACAGAGCGTGTTCTGAGCAACAGTGTTCTATCTCACCCAGTGGCACCAAGAAAAATAGCCTCTCCCTCTTTTCTTAATAACTTTCTTCTGCTAACTGCTAGCTTAATACAAATGCACTTGTCACGCAGTAGACAGTTGTGCCTTGACATAGCCAAAAATGTGGGTAAAAGGATATTGGAGTTAATTGTCTAAATTCAATGTAAACTCTTTTGTTTGTTACATTTTTTTGGGAGCAAGGTGGCACCCAGATCAAACTGATCTTAAATTAAAGATGAATTTGTCGTCTTTCCAGTAAGCCACTTGTGACACTTGTAAAATGTGTTTTTTTGATATTATAGTTTGTAGTGTATTAGGGTACTAACTACAAAAAAAAAAAATTGAAATGAATGGGATTCTTTGAACATTCCATGCTAGAACTTCAAGTTTTTCCTGCATATATGTATGATAGTAAATGGCACCTTCCAGAAATTTATGTATAAGGTAGAATATAAGATTATACTCTTTTGAATGTCACTTTGAAAAAAAATGTAATTTACATTTTTGATATAGAAGCTAATAAAAGTAAGACTGATCAAAAGACCACGCATACGTTTAATGTAAATGTAAACCGAGGCAAATTCCAGCCACACATTCATAAGTAATAGATTTTACGGAGATTCTGAAATTGACACAGAACAATGGAGTTCGAATGGAACGATTCCTCCCTACCGGTGCTGTCAGATCCAATATAGAAACAGTGAGAGGGCTGGGAGAAAAATACCCTTAAAATATGTATATATCCGCTAGATTCCCAGAAACTAATTGAAAATATTTTTTTCTAATTGTCTGCCCTACCATTGGTGTATCTCAGTTTGTCTGCCTGACTCACGCATGTCAATCTGGCACAGGAAATGGTGAGGGGATGCACGCGAAAACAAACCATGCGCTTGAGGGCTGCTCTGACATGTGAACATGCTCTACCTCCTGTGGTGAGTGAGCGAGAGTATCCTGCTCACACTGAGAGAACAGTAACTTCCGCACTCCACGATGCCTCTGCGTTTTGTCCTTCTCACCATCTCTCTCCTGGGATGCTGGGCCAGTTCCCCACCAGGTGAGTCGGACTGGAGACTCCACAGCCAGCACTTTTGGGGTTCTGCCTCCATGTTCCTGGTTTTAGGGTGATGTCATTACTAATTTGTGGTTTTAGTCTTCCTCAGTGAGAACAGACATTACATCAAGACCTAAAAGAGCGCTGTTTGAGGAATCTAATGTGTAATTTTGAAACAATTGTCAATATATTAATGTTTTAAAAATCTGACTTTGTTTTGCTTCTGAATAAACATCCAGCTTCTCTAGTTTAACAGTCAGTGTAGAAGGTCTACCGATGGTACGTTGTAAATTTAAGTTTTGTTTTGTGGATTTGGTACTTGGGAATGTTGAAACTGTTTGTCAGAGTGGCTTTAAAAATAAACTGTTCATCATTGAAATAAATTCCTATCAGAGACTGCAGTTTCCTTTCGAACGTTGGCCACCTGTCGTGTGACGTGAACAGTTTGTTGGCGGATCGTTCAGGAAATTTATTAGGGTTGTGTGAACTTGCAAAATTGTAGTCAGTATAATTATTTCATACGGGGTGATACAAAGTATTTTGCCCATGTAAAACTTCTGTACAGTGATCAGCATGTATATATGCATAGATCAAATGCCGGCTGGTGAGCGAGTGAATATGAAAAGGTCAAAGTCCCCCCCTCCCTGAGCCCATACCTAGCCTGTGTGTGTAAGCTTTCGTTTATCGATGATACACCTACACAGCAACACAACGGAAGTCCTTCTCACTGATAACCAGACTCCACATTTCAGTGCTTAAACACATCAGCCTTGCCTTAGTTAAATGGTTTTAAACAGCTGGCTTGTGGTGGGTCTAGAAGGGAACCCATTTTTTTTTGGGGTTAGTTGGTTGTAGGGGGTAGTGGTTTGAATGCCGCTCTCTCATCCTTGTTGCTGGGATTCTAACTCGGTTCAGTTTCATTAGTGTTCAGAGTGACAGCGGGAGTTTCCGTTCTCTTACTCTGCTGAGAACTGTCATGCCCAAGAGCTACATAACTGACAGGAAGTGCTTAGTTGAATTTGAAATTCTGCGAAGCCAAAAAGTCCCTTTGTGCCTTGACCTTTCTGGACTGCACCTCCTCCTGTGGCACAGACTCCCTACCTCCTGCCTCAAAACACCTCCCCACCTCGCCTCCTCCTGCTTGCCCTTTAAGACCCGTTCAGCTCCATGGACTCCATTGCACCAAGGCTTTTATTCCTTTTTCTGCCACCTTTTTTACGGTTGTTAAACAGGTGTCTGGCCTCGATCTGTCCGTCTGCCTGTGTGCTGTTAGTGTTTCATCCCTCTGTGCGTCAACACAAGCCATTCTGTACCATAAACTAATTCTAACATAGTTGTCCTATGTTCTCTCTGCTGTCTCATGGGTTTTTTCTCTCTCCCACTTAACCTAATGTAACATGTCACTTTCCTGTGATGACCTGTACAGATGTGAACTGTCTGATCATCAACCTGGAGTATATAAAATGCACCTGGAACCACACGCAAAACCCAGAGGTTAACTACACCTTCCAAAGCAGGTGTGTACCAGCTGTAGACAGTGTTTGTTTAACTTCTGAATGCTGTCTTGTTCTGCCTCTCTAACTCTACCGGCAGCAGTTTACCATCAGCCTTTGCTCTTGGAACACTTAAATAATTACCTATTAGAGGTCCAGCGTAACTGAAGCTACTGGCATGTTTTATAGGCTTAACTGAAGTGAAGTACTGTGTCAGGATCAATCCCTCAACCCCTTGTTCTGGTGTAGAATCCCCTGCTAGTAGTTTTGAGAAGTGCGCTTTGCTGATCGAAGAGGGCACAGAGATCTGGCCCCTCAGTGCTTTGTTTGTGTTTCTCCCTCAGGTTTAGATCCACAGGCGTCTACAAACGCTGTCCCACATACCTGCAGGAAGCAGGTCGCTCGGTGGGCTGTAGGCTGCCATACGAGATGAATCAGAAGTTCTTTACCCTGCAGATCAAACTGTCCCAGGATGACAACAGCACTGAGAGACACCAGAACATCAGTCTTCATGAGCTGGGTATTAGCAGATACTGCCATACTCTCTGTGTTGTCATGGAAACTGTCCCCCTGTGTTTTTACCTCACTAACACTACCCGTCACTGAATTTGTATACCAGTCTCTGAGTAACATTACATCACTGAATTGGTGTACCAGTTATTGAGTAATTTTGCATCACAGAATTTGTGTACCAGTCACTGAGTACCTATTCTGTGATTTCTTTGTCCCTCCTGTCACTCTAGTGCTGCTAAACCCTCCTTACAACCTCACAGTGGAGCTGAGCCCCTCCAATCAGGAACTGTGGCTGTACTGGAACACCAGTGCCCCCTCCACCTGTGTGGAGAGTCAGGTGCGCTACAAGAAGGACAATGGCCAATGGCAGGTAAGGGCAGAGGTCGGTTCTTAGCAGTGAGGTCGTAGTCCATACTAGTCTGAGGAAAAATAAGAATTATTTTTTAAGTACAGTATAATCCAAGGATAAACATTTAATTGCAGTCATTTACAAAACTAACATCTAATATATTAGACATATAACATTATATATATAATGTCTAATATTGGTTGGTTAATATGGTTTTTCAAATGGATTGTCAAGGACTGACTAATGAATTTACACAGGTGTGAATCAGTTGGACAATTGAAAACAAAGTTTATGAAAAAGACCAATAAATGTTCCTCATCTGGCCTTAAGGAAAGCAACCCAGCTGGAAGCTGGTCGTACAGCCTGACTCCGGTGTCGAAGAAGCGTCAGTACCAGTTCCAGGTGCGGTCTCGCATTCCCCACACCTGCCATAAGTCCAAGTTCTGGAGTAACTGGAGCTCACCTGTGTTGTGGAGATCGGGGCAGAAGGAAGTTATGGCAGGTAAACCACGGAGATGGTGCAGATCTGCCTCATGCGTCCTCGCTGGGTGGAGAAGTCTAGGAGTAACCCGTTACTCTTCACCTCTCGTGCAGATGTGACCAGAAGTTCTGGGGTGCTTTACCCGGTGGTAGGCGGATTGGCGTTCCTTCTACTGGTCGCACTTACTGTTGCTCTGGTGCAGGGAGAGAGGTACGTTGGGTTATTGTGGGTGAAAAGGAAGTCAGGGAAGGGCTCACAGTCATGGCTCATATTTCCTGGTCCCTGGACATCTTCTCCCCTCTGTCCCTCTAGGCTGAGGGTGATTTTCGTTCCTGTTGTACCCAAACCCGGAGGGAACATGCAGGGTCTCATAGATTTCTACAATGGGAATGTTGAGGTACCCCATCCCCCTTCACTCCTTCTTGCTATACCCTGGGACGTATCCGGATACGTAGAGGTGCCTCTGTATATCTAACTTTCTCCTATTTTCTGCACCACAGGAGTGGCTGAACATCTCCAAGGAGTTTAAGGCAGGGTTTGAGCCCAACTTGCACGAGCCGGCCTGCCCAGTACGCGAGCGAAGCCTCCTTCCAGAGACAGCCAGCATTGGCTCTCACTGTTCCCGTCCCTTCCAAACCGACCAACCGCATCGCATTTCATCGTTAGAATCCACCTCCAACCTGTCTTCCCCACCTAACAATATACCCCCTGGCCTGGTATAAAGTAATTCGCTGACCAATCATCTCACAGCTGTCCCATTTCACAAACTTTCACAGTCTTTATTTGACAATCCACATTGCCAGTCTCCATAGCAACATTGGCAAAGTTGCCCTGACATGTTGTGCTTAGTTAGTTTGGTAGTGTAGTGCTTTGTTGTAGTTTATTATATTTAATAGAATAGGACAGCCAAATCGTATTTGCCCACTTACGATTCCTTATGAATTATGGTTCTTCTTCTCATTATTAATCCCAAGAGTACACCACTGATTGAAACCTGCACTTTCGTTTATGTTGTATAGAGCACAAAAAAATCCCACTTTCTTCTTAAACGTTTTCACTTTGAGGGGCATGTACTTACTGGAATGTTTTGGAATGTACTGGAATTTATTGACTTTATATAGCCAAGCAATTGCAAGAGATTCTCAATAAATAATTTAATTGGTAATTGAGTTGTTTTGTATTTACCGTGTAGTTGCTGTGGCCCCATCCCCATAATTACCTATGGGTGTATCTCTGTCTCTCCTGTCACCAGAAAGTTTGATTGAGTGTGAGTGTGAGTGTGAGTGTGAGTGTGAGTGTGAGTGTGAGTGTGAGTGTGAGTGTGAGTGTGAGTGTGAGTGTGGACAGGAAGACACATTTGTCCCCAGCGGAAGTTTGGCTGTGAAATCCAGTAATTGCACGTAAGTAACTAAGGTTGTGCCAGCCATTGATTTATTCAGTGTATAGATTAACAGGAGTATACTTTTTAAGGGACTTCTCTTTTCCCACCACTACATTTTACATTGCCGGATTGCACGTGTAGATATAAAGCAGTTGTGACCATAACAAGGGCTCACTACAGACTGGGTCACCGGACACCAGTGCTTGCTAAGCATGAGTGAGTCTCACATAGGCGTGTGGATGAATGAGGGAGTCTCACATATGTATCGAGATGAATGACTGTGACTCACATACGTGTGGGATGAATGAGTGGAAACAAAGCATGGGTACTGGTTACGAACACTGACAGAATTCCTGTATGGGCTCCTAAATGCTCATGCCGGTTTTCCAGAGCTGGTAGAGCTGTGTGACGAGCAAGGATGCCTGAAGCATCTCTCTCTGCCCCAGCAGACCAAGGAATGTCCCAGTCGCCGCCTTCTTCCTGGCAGCGCCTTCCTGGTCTGCAGTGTCTGCCGTAAGTGTGTGTGTGTGTATAAGTGAATATGAGTATGTGTGCACCTTCCTGGTCTGCATCGTTGGTCTTGAGTGTAAGTATGTGTGCACCTTCCTGGTCTGCATCGTTGGTTGTGAGTGTGTGTGTGTGTGTATAAGCGAGTGTGAGTATGTGTGCACCTTCCTGGTCTGCATTGTTGGTCGTAAGTGTGTGTGTGTGTGTGTATAAGTGAGTGTGAGTATGTGTGCACCTTCCTGGTCTGCATCGTAGATCGTGAGTGTAA
>JAOVYW010000002.1:3083799-3103881 GCA_025775045.1 Hiodon tergisus
ACTACGCCACCACTACACAGTGCCTAGACTGCCACTACTCTGCACCTACGCTACCCCCACCACTACACAGCACCTACGCTACCACTACTCCGCACCTACACTACCCCACCACTACACAGCACCTACACTGCCACTACACAGCACCTACACTACGCCACCACTACACAGTGCCTAGACTGCCACTACTCTGCACCTACGCTACCCCCACCACTACACAGCACCTACACTACCACTACACAGCACCTACACTACCCCCACCACTACACAGCACCTACAGCCTGTCCCCATTGACTGAGATGCTCGCTGGCCCACAGGTACGATGACTACGACTATGGCGAAGTGAACCAGCTCCTGGAGCGGGGACTCAAACTCTACATCAAGACTGTGGCCTGCTTCCCTGACTCTGCCAAGACCCCGGTGTGTCCCCTGCCCTGGGCTGCACTGAAACCAGCAGACAAGGTGAGGAGAGTTGTGCCCTGACACAGCCTAGGAATGCTGAGGCAGAAAGGCTTAATTCCCCACCCCTCCCCTTCTCTCTTTCCCCTGCTTTAGATCCACATAGACCTGCTGATCATGGAGGCGCGACTACAGGCTGAACTGCTGTACGCACTGAGGGCGATCACCCAGCACATGATCGCCTAGGGGGGGTGGGGGCAAGCCAATGGTACAAACAAGCACAAATGGGGTGAGGACAAAATAGAAATTCTATGAAAAGGGGGGATTGTGGAAGAAGTATAAGTGATATACACCCATGACGGTCTCTCTCGTTTGTCCTCTCAAACTTAAACTCAAGCTCCATTGGCCTGGCAAGTATGCTCTTAGCCAAAACACTCTCCCTTTCTCTGTCTGCCCTCCCCTCTCTCTCTTGCTGCCTGCCCCCCCCCCCCCTTCCTGACACAGTGTCACTTTCTTTTATATTTTCCCTGTTCACAGCCATCTCTGCTGTTGAAGACTAATGTGCAATTATTATAACTCTTGTTGTTGTTGTTGTTGTTGTTGTTGTTGTTATTGTTCTCGTCCCTGGGAGGGGAAAGGTCACAGACCACCTTTCTCATTTTCCAGTCTTTGTTTTTCACTACATATTGTTGATGGTTGAGGATGAATGGGCCGGGCCGGGCCGGGCTGTGGGGGTAAAGGTCTGTTAAGCTGAAACTACTGCAGTAAAAGTAATACTGAACTTCCTGATGCCATTTCTGTACTGGGAGTGAAACTACACTACAGGAAATGCTACAGCAGTACTTTTTTTGCACTTTTAATATATAAATATTTATAGAATTGGAAAAGATTACTGGGGAAGTGGATGCCCTTGTGTGGATTTGAGCTGGCCCACAGCTCTGCTGTTCTCTGGCATAACCCTGGGCTTGTCTGCAACAGATCTGAGATCAGATCTAGTCATCGCAGTGACTGCCCGTGTGCTGTTTCTACCTGATGGTAGATCAGTGCTGCAGAGGCATACCTTGTTAATCCTGTTGGGTTTGTCTGGAGAGATTATAATCTGAAAGTCAGTACTTTTCATTCAGGATGTGTTGCACCTGTTTTATACTGTTTTACTGCCTATAGAATACAGAGCCTGTTACATGTATGAAGTGATTGGTTCCCTAACGCTATCCCCGCCCTCTTTCCTGGTGAGGCTGTTACTCTAATATGCACTGACTCCATCAAATGAAGGAATGTCCGAACCTTCACACCGGGCTGGTCCATGGGCACTGGGGGTCCAGGGTGGAAGTAACGGCCTATGTAGGAAGGACCTGCCCTGGGTCGTTGTGCTCAAAGTGTTTCCTTTAGTCCTGTTTCTTGCCAAAATAATGAAAGGAGGGGGGCAGGGGGGTCAGTGGTTGTTTGGAAGCACAAACGGGCCAGCTGACCTTTTATATGTTATTGTTACTGTTATAGAAGGCACACTTTGGATTGCAGAACAACATGGTACCACCAACAAGAAATGTTAAATCATCCTTTAAAAAAAAGGTTGTGTTACTGTTTATGTTTGATCTCTCATTGTTTCGGTGTTTAATTAGCATTTTTAGTGTGGGGAGGGGATAGGACGAGGTTTTTGTGGGGTGCTGGGTGCTGCTGGAGTCCCACAGCCTGGGGGCAGTCTGGATGCTTTATAAAACCCTAAAGTCTTTCAGAATTGTGCCGCTACCAGTGCTCAGCGGCTTGCACTGGTGTGGTCTTCAGCAGACAAGAGTTTACTGTGCTGATCTCAGAACTGTGCGGTGCTGTTCCACTGTGTGCGATCTGAAGTCTGCCTTCAGCACACAGGAGCTTACTGTGCTGATCTCAGAACTGTGCGGCGCTGTTCCACTGTGTGCGATCTGAAGTCTGCCTTCAGCACACAGGAGCTTACTGTGCTGATCTCAGAACTGTGCGGCGCTGTTCCACTGTGTGCGATCTGAAGTCTGCCTTCAGCACACAGGAGCTTACTGTGCTGATCTCAGAACTTTGCGGCGCTGTTCGACTGTGTGCGATCTGAAGTCTGCCGTCAGCACTCCGGTTGTCCAATTAATCCTGTCACTGCGGAGGTTGGACTGAAAAGGAGCGGTCGTGCTCTTCTGTCGGCGCAGGAATCCTGAAACGCCATGCGGACGTTGCACCAGGCGGCCTGCACCTGTTTGTGATGTCACTTCCGCCACGCCCCACAGCTTGCAGTACTTCCTTTGGCCGAGGTTGAAAAGGACTGTGCCACTCTCTGTCAGGACATGGCTGCACAGGGGATATGCCATTTACCACGTAAATGTATGGACAAACAGAAACTAAACAAAAAACGGATTAACAAAATTGTTTTTGGAAACGTGAAATACTTATTTTTTCTATAAAGGTATGTTCTATCAGTTTGTGTGTCTTTAAAAATCCATGAATGTGTTGTTCTCTTTATTGAAGCATGTGACTGCACATAATAATACTTCTCTGCAGTCCACCAGGGCCACAGCCCTGCAGGTCTTAGCGGCCTTCCTCTGAGCAGCAGATCTTCCCCAGGTACGACAGGTGAGAGCGATTTCCTTTCCCCCTAATGACAGGAGAGATGAGTTGAGACCAAACGCTGCAGCACTCAAGGAATGGCATTAGGCCCCGCTAGGGCCGGCACGTCCACCTTCTTCTGTCTTGTGGGTAAAATAGCTCCTGAGCAGGAATTCTGCATAAGACAGTAAGGCATGACTCACTGTGGAATTGGAGTTCCTCAGCCATCCTGACGTAGTGGTGTGTTTGTTTTGATAATAGTAATGATACTTAAAGTATCCATAACATTTCTAAATCGCAGGCTGATATGAGACTCCTTGCTTTGCAGTCTTACAGGTGCTATCAATTTCCGATTGTTTTCATTATTTTGTACTCGCATGCCCCCTAGTGCCAGATTGGAGTAAATCCAGTACGTCTCAATTATTGCCAAAAAAAAAAAAAAAAAAAAAATTCAATTTGTCCAGTGCATTTGATATATGGACTTTAACACATGCTTTAAAACGATCCTGGATTAAGATGCCAAAAAGTTTGACCAAGAAAACAAATAAACTCTTTCCCACGCAGCTGTACTATCAATGGAAAACTTCGGTCGGATTTACAATAAGGAGTGATCGTATCGCAATTAGCAAATTAAGCAGTGTGCGTGCATTTTCATTTGTTTTCCTATTTTAGTATACATCTACGTAGCCGTCTCCTAGTCGTTTTATTTTGATGTGCCAATGTTTATCAACCCATACAGTGTAGTGTCTATTGGCGCTGTGCTGTTTGCTGGATGGTAACGAGAATGGGGCAATTATTCCTTTACGTTATGGTCTCATAGGAGGCCTCTCTCTCATCTGGTTTTTGTCATTGTCTCTGTTTGACTACACTACCCATCGCCCTATAATGGGCAAGATCCAGGCCGGTAGGCCTTCGCGGTACACTGGCTGGCCAGCCAGCAGCACTGGGTCACGCTGAACCCAACGGGAGCCCCAGGACCCTACTGAATAGGATGGGTCAAATAACCACATAACCTTCAGCAGGACTGGAGGATTAAAATAAACATGCCATACATTTTAAAACATTTAAACTATACGTATAACAAGCAATGAGCTTTTCAGTTAATTTACTTTTTTGTTTTCTTAGCTTAACTGGAGGGATTTTTTCTTTAGAATTTAACAATCTGCTCTGATTGGTGGAAGGCCATTAAATTACTAACCTGTGTCTTATCAGTTTGTTCGTCAGGTGACTTTAAATCTGGGTGGAAAGGAAATTCCTAGCAACAATTAGCATGACTACTGCATAGATTTTAACGTTTTTAAGAAAGGGGAGAGGGTTAAATCACCACTCGTGCAGATGAGATACCAGGGCCCCAGGAGTCCTTATATATACCCTTTACAAATTTGTTTTTAAAACAACTGCTAGATATATAATCTGGGGACGTGTCAAATGTATAATGTTATATTATTGTTATAAATTTTTTTTCTCATTCAAAAAATATTTTGGCCAGTATGTGGACCCCACTTGGTATGTGTGTGAAGGATGCAGAAACAGAATAGAAAAAACAGTCGCGGAGGCCTGGGGGCTGGGGCTTTAAAACCTCATTACCCGTTAACAGATGGCAGAAGGCTCAGACTCCATGAGATATACAGGCATTTGGTGAGGAGGGGGGAACAACAGATAATCTATGGGGTGAGTTTAACATGGGCTGTGGACAAAGGGATCATTACTGCCCTGTACAGACTGCTTATAATTACCAAGGAATGTGCTTGTGGCCCGAGGAGTAATCGCTCACTGTTCATTGGTCGGCGTGCATTCCGTGGTTAAAGTTCTCTGCAGGGAAAGTTCAGACGATAAGGTTCTGTTGGTAGAACCATGTAAAGCTGGATCGGTTCCACTTATTTGTAAGAAAAGGGTAAGGTTGATTGCAACACAGTTACAGTGTTTCTACTTTCCCATCACTGGGTGGGCCGGTGGGCACAAACACAAAGGAGCCTTTATACACCCGTGTGCCTCGTGGGGGAGCCTTTATACACCCGTGTGCCTCGTGGGGGAGCCTTTATACACCCGTGTGCCTCGTGGGGGAGCCTTTATACAGCGGTATACTGGACCTTTGAACACATTTTTAAAGAAAATATATGAGGGCGTCATACTGGTGAATTTACTTGTAATGGAAAGAATACTTTTGTGTACGAGTCTAAGAGTGTATTCTCCTCACTCTGTTTTCAATTTTTTTTTTATTGAGTTACTGTGATTATAATCCCCTCTGTTTTTATAGCACACACCTGATAGGATAATAGAATAAAAGATAAGCCTGGACAAATGTAATGAATCATTCTAAAAGCCACTTCAGTGTGTTAAACAGATTAAGTTTATTTCCTTTCTCCTGGCCTGCTTCCAGAGCTGATCTCAGGCTAACTTTACAATATGTAAAGGGAGATATGGAAAGAAAAGAAATTAAAAAGTAATCAATTGTACTGGTTGGCATAACTCGTCAAGCCCCGCCCCACCCTTACCCTCATCAAAAACCAAATGAAAATCAACAAAAAATGCCACCCTCCAGTACTTACAGAATGTAATATCAGTTGGGTTTTCTTAGCAAAAGGAAACCAAATCCTACATGCTACTTCTCAACAGGAGATAATGGGAATTAAAGGGAAAGAAATACAAACCAACACGAAAGATTGGTAATCCACATTGGTTTGTGTAGTGAAACTAGTTAGTGAAAAGATTGGTAATCTACATTGGTTTGTGAAGTGAAACTAGTTAGTGAAAAGATTCTGTTGGCTTTTAGACAAGCCAAAATATAGGAGTTCCTGCAGAAGGTTTGAGCTGTCAGTCAAAACTGTCTGAGGGTGTGGTTATTTCTCATCAACATCGTCACACTCACCCTTATCAACTCTATAACCCACACCGACCTTCAGACAATGCGTACACCAACACCCCAACGCTGGGTGGCACCCATGCCGGAGTTTGCGACGTTGGACATACTGATCCTGCTCTACATCTTTCATAAATGCTTCAGCACCAAACGCCCAAAGAGACCTTCTCAACTATGTCAATGTGTCTGCTTCTTTACAAGTAGGAAATCATTCACCTTTACAAAGTCCATTCAGATGCGTTTTTAGACTGAAATTCAGTTGCATAAATAGTTTTTTTTTTTATTATCCTGGAAATAAACAAATACTCCTGCATTCACAGTTTTAGTATTTCTTTTAAGTCTTAAGGTGAGGGAATCACAACTACAGGGACATCTGCCTAGCTCTAAACTCAATACTTCGAAAAAGAAAATAATCAGCTCAATCTTGAGCATGCTGCACAAAGCGAAGGGTCTGAATTCTGAACTGTGGGAAATCTCTACCCCTGAATTCTGACGTGTGGGAAATCTCTACCCCTGAATTCTGACCTGTTGGAAGTTTCCACCCAAGGTCAATGGCCTCTCTATGTGTGGGATAACACAGCACCAGTAGGTAAGAAAGTCATTGTGAATCTTCACAGACTTGCAGCTTAACTAAGGGTTAGGTGTTTGTGGTCATCCTCATCTCAATGCTGCATTTGTTCAGGGAATGTCGGCTGAACCGTGGCAGGTTAGCGTCAGCAGGAAAAGCTATACAGATTGTAGTGAAGAAGTGTATTTCAGTGGAACACCAAATCTCCGTAAAATAGATAAAAAATTCAAGCACCCTGTCAAAGGACAAGGTACACAAAACAGAAGAAAAACAAAGGAGAACAAGCTTGCAAGTGGTGCATTCATCAGGTACAACTCGCTAAATGCTAAGTGTTCATTTAGCAATTTTCCAACCTGGAAACTATTTTAGTCAAAGTCCTGTTAGACTACAGTCCCCACAAGCTCGCATCTGTATGCCAATCGTTACAATATGAATGCGTTTCAAATCACGTTCGGCATGTTAGACAGGGTTATCAGTTCAACAAGGGCCCACCTGGTCTCGTGTTGTGAAATGAAACCAATAAGGTCGTCTCATTGCTCCCTTTTGGAAGTTCTTTTTAAAAAGCCACCCTGAGAGTTAATGTTATGTAATCTGAGATGTGGAATTGTTTTTAAAACGGAGAAAGGAGGATTCAGAGCACCACCTAAAATACAAAACCGACAGGCACCTGGAGATAAGCATGTGTACACTGATCCACCCCCATTCCTAAACAGTTTAACTTTCCCTGGCCAGCAACCATATGTGACACAAAGGGGAGGGGGGCAGGCAAAACAGACACACAGCCCCCCTGCCTCCACTCTCCTAGTACTGCACACCAGCCATGTGTTGAGATGTGAGAGACAGACAGACCTTTCGCCCATTTAACGGAGACTAAATACTTATTTTGGTCTCCTTATGATGCCTAGACAAAACAGTGTGGAACAGCCTCTCTTCACCCAAGCACCGAGGCTTGGAGTTCACTGACAGTGGGAGAAACCGTCACTCACAGTCCCTCCATTCACCCCATCTGCTTCTTCAGTTGTGTTGTTGAATTTTTAAAAACAAATTATTTTTGTGAAGCTTATCTACACTGAAATGCCTTACTCCCTGCCACTCTGTCTGATACATAGTTTAGTGTTCCTTTGGTTACATATAAAATCTACATGCAATTCATCTTTTACAAAAATAAAAGAATATATAGAAAATGACCGTTAAAATGATCTGAAATGAATCTCTAATTAAATTTTTTTATTTTTTTGCTTAGTAATAACCTTATCTGTTAATGATACTCAACTAATAAGTTTAATCTGAATTGTATATTAAAACTATAATCAAATATACTTTATTTTCTTTTACACTGTATTAGTTTTTTACAAAAGGTAAGTAAATGGAAAAAGTAAGGAGTGACAGAGACGTTAAACTCCTGTCGCCCAGATTGTGGACACTCCTGAACTCGAAGAAGCTGCCCGCTGTTTCTTTCGTTTTATAAAAATACAAAACCTTCCCAGAGTAGAATTGTACCTTTCACCTCTCTTCTTCCTGGTTTAGTTCTGCTAAATATTTACACATTGCATGTAACAAAGAGGAGGTAAACTAGCTTTTCATTTTGTCGAATTTTTTTTTTTTAGCTACATTAAGGTTTGTTTTCAAATGAACCGAGATGAGATCTAGGACCTAGAGCCATTTCTTTATCCTGCAAGTGTCCTGGGAAACGTCTCCAGTTCTGCAATCCCATGTCTGGTGATCGTGCATTGTCCCACAACCGGCAAACACTACACTCGCAACACTATTCTAAAATGCCTCTGAAAGAATTCCACAAACGACTTCACTTCACTAACCTGTTCATTGTAACTCTGCGCACGATTCCCAAAGTAGGAAAAACCGCCCGTGTGGAAAGGTTTACTACACCTCAGCACTTCCTGGCTTTGCAGAACCACAGTGTCACAGATGCATAATTAACAGCCATAACGTCTATCTCAGACTAACTGTTTGTACCAACACCATGTGCAAACGAGCGTATTCGTGTGAAGCTCTATAACCAGGACAGAGGTCTCCGTACTGTGCTGGCATCCACCCCGGACATCCGCTCTGAGTAAGACCAGAGAGTGCTGCAGACCTTTGTCCGATCATCTGCGAGTCTATTTCAAAGTAACTGGCCTCAGTCACTTCAGGCCCAACGTTATTTCCCCTCTGTTGGAAAGGCCAGGGAAATATCCTCTAAACTACAACTACAAAAGAAGAAAAACTACAAAAAAGCACCATTGTTATTGCGCTCCTGTGCAATCCATATTCATAAAAATATGAATAGAATTTTTTTTTTTTAACATTACACATGCCAAAAATCATCTCAAGAATATTCCTGCACAGGTCTCCTGGCTCCTTGGCACATGACATGAGTTGAGGTCTTGTTTGTCTTGCAAATGAAGGTAAAAACAATAAAAGAACATAATCACAAACTGAAGCGATAGTTAAGAGTTTGGCCAAGTGCGAGGGTCTGGTACAGACTGTACAGGTTGGGTCTCCAGATGTTTGTCCTTGGGTGCGTTTGGTGGGGCGGGGGTCAACGTGGAGGCAGTTCTGCAACAACAGCAAAAGAAGATAAACTTTTCAGGAGAACAGAAACTTCGCCTAGATCATAACATAACGCTGTGCAAGTAAACAGTCACAGGCAAAGCCAAAGCCGGGAGAAACTTAAGAACTTTAACTAGCATGTGAGAGCATAACGTTAGTGTCCGGCAGCGCACAGTACCTGGGTACAGCTGCAGGCAGGTTAGCTGGGCACCCAGTTGTGGGCAGAGCCAGGGTAAACCTGGCCCCCGGGCAGTATGGGGTCAAAGTTGAAGTCAATGCCCTCTCCATCCATGAGGTCACTGTTGATGATGTACTCCACGTCGCAGTCCAGGTTCTCTGTGAACATCTCGATGTCCAGGTCTGTGGGAAGGCGGTCCTGGCCGGGCATGAAGCAGCTCTGGGCCCCAAACGAGGACACGCCCTGGATGGCCCTGTTTCCTCCCGAGAAGCCGGGAGCCATCTGGGCGTTGGGCTGTGGGGCGTCCTGGGCCATGCCAGGCAGCAGCATGCCCAGCCCCTGCCCCTGCCGCTGCTGTGAGACAGCCGACACGGAGGTGGGCTCCAGGCTCTTCCCCAGGAACATCTGTCCACCCTGCACACCCACCATGGCCCCCCCTAGCCCCAGCAACAACCCCCCGCCTTGGCTGGGCATCAGTGGGTCCACTTGGGTCATCATAACATCGCTGGGAGGTGGTGAGTCGGATGTGAGCAGCGCCTCCAGGCTGGAGGGCACACGGGCCCCAAAGTGGCCCCCCCGTTGGGAGAGCCCTGGCAAGGGGGTGAAGAGGGAGTTCCCAAATCCGGAAGAGCCAGGGCTGGAGCCTGTGGCCTGCTGTACGCCAGGCTGGGCAGAGGCAGTGGCCACAATCGGGGATGGCTTGGCAGGCTGCAGTGATCGGTAGGAAGGGAAGCTGGAGCCCCGGGCCAGAAGGGTGGCTGCGGAAGGCAGTGGGGTGGGTGGGGCTGGAGGGGCAGGGCTTGGGCTGGCTCCACCTTGCTGCTGCGCCGCTGTCATCAGTGTCAGCCCGTCAATCAGGTCCAGTTCCTCCATTAGCGTTTCAGCGAGTGTGCGTGGTACGCCCCCCGGGTACCCGCCCAGCAGCCCCTCGTCCTCGTCCTCCTCGTCCTCCTTCCCCGGTGCGATGGGCGACAGCCGGCCACTCAGCGTGCTGGCATTGGAGCTAGTGCGCGGGCGGAACCCAGTCCATGGATCAGGGTCGTCCAGGCTACCGCGAGATGAGGGGCTGCCACCACCACCCCCGCTACTGTTTACTCCCCACTTGGGGAACTGCTGCTGAGAGGAGCCCGGGCTTTCGCCACCCCCGCCTGCTGTCCCAGTCTCTCCCTGCAGGGCGGCGCCACCTGCGCCCCCTGCTCCCGCCTGTTTCTTGGTCTGCTTGGCGCGCATGCGGCTCTTCAGCAGCTTGCTGTTGTCCATAGAGGCAGCGCGACGACGGGGGGCCTTCCCCGTCTTGCCCCCCTCGGGATTCAGCATCCACCAGGAGCTCTTCCCCGTGGATTCATTGTGAACGCGTAGGAACTTGTTGTGGAGGGACAGGTTGTGGCGGATGGAGTTCTGAAGAGAGCAGGATAAGAAGGGGAACACATAAATATTAACAACTGCTTTACAGCTGCACATCCTCGATTCTGGGCACACAAAGTGAAATAAATGTACCTGAATACCTTGATGGTTTGTTTTAGCATTAGCTTGTTTATCACTGATCTCAGTGAACAGAAAAGCACCAGAGATCTGCTCTGTCTAGAACTGAGCGATCACTCCCCACATCCTGTGAAACACTGGGGCGGAAGCTGAGAAACGGGCCAGATGCTGAAAGACAGGGGGCACCATCACAAATTACATGGCTGTCCCCAAATCTGCAGGTAGCGCATGCTTACGTCCGCACTTGATTTAAACAGTATAGTGGCCCCATCTGTGAGGGCGCAGACCCTAACATGCTGCACAGCAAAATAAACATACGAGATTGATAACAACATGGGTATCCGTAACAACAAATAAGTATGGCAGTCCAGAGAAGAACTCTCTTGCAATTGATGCAGGTGAAATTTAAGCCTGGGACCCAGGCTGCCGTGTGGATGGGCACATGGGCATATCAAGGCATGACGCAACAGCGGTGAACACCAACAGCCTCTTAAACAGGATGCTTAATTAATAAGAAAATCAGAACTATTAGTATGATATTCTGTTTGGAGCCCTTAGACTGGCGTGACGCTGAAATTACCATAGTACCAAAGTGCATTGTCTTTACCTTCCAGCCGGCCGAGCTGTTGCTGTCTCCTTTGTCCTTGAAGTAGGGGACAGTCTTCACCATCCAGTCATATATCTGTGCTAAAGTGAGGCGCTTCTCTGGCGAGTTCTCGATGGCCTGACTGATCAAGTCCGCATAGGACTGATTCCCCCAGGCGTTGCGTCTCGATGATCCCTTCCGTGGCGTGGCTCCGCCCATAACCCCACCCTCTGTAACACTAACTTTCTCAGGCTCTGCTGTGATTTGAGGAGGCTCTTGCTTATCTTCTTCTGCCGTTGGGGTCCCAGCAGCAGACTCCGCCCCCTCCTGTTTGACAGCTGAGACATCGGGTCTAGGCAGCGGCCATGTGCACGACCTCGGTCGGCTCTGGGGCGCAAAGTCTGGGTCAATCCTGGGTACCTTTTCTTCCTCCATTTTAAATTGTGGTTGAAGATTTCCCGCCCCTCGATGAAATTTATACTGTTAGCAGTACTTAAGTAAAACTTAAAAAGCAGCACTGGAAGAAAAAAAGAAGTGCTGATATCAAAACTGATTTCATAACAAGAGCAAGTTAACAACAAAATTTTTTTTTGAAATCACAGTAGTTTAAAGTTCACAATAATTGTAGTGTTTCAAAACTTCAGTGCCACTAAGGAAAGAAGTGAGTAACACCAAAATTGTTCTATCTCCTTCCTTCATAATATCTGTAATAACAAGTGGAGTTACTAAATCATGCACAGCAAGCCTACAGGCCAGGCACTGGTAGGAAAGAATCCAAATAATCTGGATACACCAATATAGAGTCCGTTAATCCTCCGATTGGAGATTAAAGGGACCAAATAATCTCCTTAATAGTAGCCAGCCAAAACCTCCAGACTGACAGGGGAAGCGGAGGCGGTTTTGTTTTGTTTACCTAAAAAGAACAAAGGCGATTCGAAGAGGAATGCACATCAAAACATCTGGGTTGCCATCGGCTCGCGATGCATAATTAACAGCAGAAAATACGTACAGATCGGGGAACTATTACTAACTTTTACACCAATACCGATTAAAAACACCGCATAAAAAAATCACTTTATCGAATTAAAAATATTTTTAAAGTCCAAACGTAATTAAAATAGACTTTGAGATTTCATAGAAAATGTTAAAAAGGATCAAATGTAACTCATTTTACAGGTTTTGTCTAGTGAACGTTTGTACCCTTTAAAAAATGGATATGGTTTAAATGAATATTTACCAAACCCTAGGTTGAAAGAGAGCTTCACGTTAAGCGATACAAAAAAGGATTACTACTTTGGGTCAGTATTACAAAGGAGCGGCGGCACTGACGGGCTTTGGTCTACGTCGACTACTAAACAAAGCGCAGTTTCCCGTCTCCTTGTAATACAGCCTGAAGGTGTCAAATTTAGATGTAATTTTAAGACTAACGACAATGAATGTCTTTGATGCAATAACACAAGCTTCTTAACCCAGTACTTGACAACAGAAATGTCAACCTCGAACTGCCAGTAACTCTTAAAATGTACCGGTCAGTCCAACTAAAATGTTAAGTAATCAAACATTAAAAGTCGACACTTAAAAATACTAACTAGTTGCAGGTGAACTCAGACACTGAAGCAAAATAGTAAATCGATTATATTCGTAATTACTTCTGCCTCATCAATCCATAAAAGGTTTTTTTTTTAAGTTTGAAAACGACTAGAAAACATACAAACATAATATAAATATAACTCTACGCTATAACTGTTATATTTAATAGCCAACACAACGATTGATGAGCTGCGCTAAAGTCAGAATCGCACTGGAAGTTAGGATCATCCAGGTTTTTTTTTCAGGTTTGCACGGTCCTCCACGCTTTGGGTTAGCGCGTGCCACCATCTGCCATGTTTCTCGAGTCGCAGTAGCACACTTCACTCGGGCTGGCACAAATCGAACCAGGTAGCCCGTCCAGATTCAGTCCCAGTGTCGTTTTGCAGTACTTCAAGTCCCGTGTCTTGAATAATCTCACGACAGAGGTGGACGCCTATGTTTCCCGACTCGGCTCATTCAGTCTGCGACCACTCGCGCAAAACTCAAACTCGGCTTTTTCAACATGATAAATAGCTAGCTTGCTAACGTTAGCTAACGCCAGTTATCCAGGAGTTCAAAATGATTGAATACTATAGAATAATATCCTTATCTTGCTTCTCTTCGAATATTGTCCTTTTCACCCCTCAGTGGTGTTCCATTGTCAACCTGTATCACCAAATACACACTCCTCATAGATTTTTTGTTTTGTTTTGACTCGACGCGAAGACTCCCTTCTGACGTCTGTTTACCACAGTAGGGCGATGGGATCTGCGCTTGCGTATTATGGATTGCTGGGAAATGAAGTCATGTGATAAAAATAAGGGAGCTACATAATTTAGCCAACGTAAATTGAGGCCAGCAGACAGTAAGCCAATTACTTGTTTTTTTGAAAGCACCGTTATGTAACAGTCTCCAGTTTTTTGCGTGCCCTTATGCTGAGAGTTACGAGTCTTCAGCGAAAGTAGTATGCCTAATACAGATATCGTTTTTTTTTTTAAAGTTCGGGGAAAGTGCTTGCACTCCCCCTTAATCCGTAACACATAGACTTTTGCGTCTGTGTTGGGTTTTATTCTATATTGGGACATAGTAGTGTGAACTACAATAAGACCGTTATGTACATTTTAAGTAGAACGTATATTTTTAAGATTTTATGACAAAAAGTATGATAAATAAATGTATGACTTGATAGAAGAGCTACATCTCAGTGTGAATATATATATATATATATATGGGCGGTGGGGTGTAGGACGTTTTGTTTTGCTGAACGCATATCTTTATTGAACTGAACTGTTTCAAAAATAAAAATAAATACATTTTAAACACAGTGTTCAGTGATATTGACAGCTTTAATTTAGTACACATTAATATGTTGCAGGTAAGTGTGCCCGAAACATGCCGATCTCACGCATCTAACACCCTACTTCATTCCATAATTTATTTTAATCACTTCATAAAACAGAAAAAAAGTCAATTTGGTTTATTCCAAATACGTTGGGAAATTGACGTAGAAAAAAAATGACAGTAATTCTCAAGTTGTAAACATTAAAACAAACTACAACTCCCATAAAGCAACTTTAACGTGTCAACTCAGAGTTTGGGTTAACAATGTGTGACGAGGGAGTCACTGCATGATGCAACTTCAAAGCCGAAAACACTCGAAAGGCTCCACTGAACAATCAGTTAGTGATTGTCTCTGGGCGAATTCTATTTTATGAACGCGCAGTATACAGTTGAAAGATTTATACGTGATATAGATTTGTATTACTAGGCCAGATGTATTTGACAAATGTTACTCAAATGTACTTAACCGTTTAGTGGCACTAATTGCCAGCAATATCGGAGTAAGAAACATATATCATTTCTGCATGGGTTGGTTTAGTGATCTGAAACACGTGGTTTCCATTCGACGTAGACAAAAACTTTTGCGCTAATAAACGCATGTGCGTTAATAGCCAAACGCCATCTGTGCATAATGGTACTGGTGAACATATATTTGACTGAATACCATGAGTTAAATGCGTATGTCAATTTCTTGAATATAGCTTGAATGAGGCACATTACATACAAGTCAGCTCTGGGCTGTTTCCAGAACAGGACGTTTACCTGAGCATTCAACGGAAGCAATGTTGCTCGGATGTATTGCTGGTTACCTACCCCCTACCTATTTGGGTCGTCGAAATGCAAAATAGACGCCTTTCTTATAGTCACAGATTGTTACTATAGGCTGTTTTAGGGCAGTTGAACCTAAAAGGTACAATTGTCTATTTTTATAGGAAATATGTTTGACTGGAAAAATATGACGGCTTATCTCAAATAGACAATCCCATAAAATGAAGATACATTTTTGGCACACGAACCAGCTAAGAGGCTTGGTAAGAGTTTTAAAAAATTTAAACGGAACGCGAGTCTGTCAACGACCATTTTGAGATGAACAGCTGTTGTTATTGTCTAGACTTCCTAATTATGTAGATACAATTTTAGCGTGTATGTAGAGTAAATGCATGGAGTAGTTTTAGAGACTTCTGGCTTGTATCCAGGCGTTCACAGGCTACAATCCCAGGAGTGGCATTGCCTGACCAGAATTGCACCAGTAAATATATGACTTTATAAATCACCACGAGCAGCAAGAGTCGGTCTGGACAGATGTGTCCGCGGAGCAAATAACAGGTGTTTTCGCTTTAGTTTGGTATGTATTGACACTTAACAGATCTATGGTGTAGTTATAATCGCTGACCACATAGGGGCGACCAAATCAACACTGCGAATACAAACTTTACTCAAACAATGGATTATATCGATGTATATTATTAATACTATATAATTTCGGCTGCATTAATATTGGATATATTGGAACACTTATCTAAAAGAAGCATTGCAAATCCTGGCCATTTACTAAAAGTGTAATTTGATTGTTTATGGTATATAGCTAACTATGTACAGATAATAGGCTGTATGAGGCATGATTGATCGAAATGACACCTGTCAAAACAAACGAAGTGGACACCAGTTGACTTCTATCGGAATTTAGTTTGTACTAACGCACGATGGCTTTCTCGTTGACTCTCGCCTGCCATTGGTCAGAATTACCTATGTCTGAAAATGACTGGAGCCAGAATAGTGGCAATGCTCAATTTTCATTGGCTGTTTAAGATACACCTTGAATCTGCTCTCTTGTTTCCCCTGTGGAACCTAGGCATAGTGACGCTAAAAATGTCTGAACCCACCGTAGCCGATACTCGCCGGTTAAACTCGAAACCTCAGGACCTCACAGATGCGTACGGTCCCCCAAGCAATTTTCTTGAAATCGACGTATACGACCCACAAACTATTGGAGTAGGACGGAACCGTTTTACTACGTATGAAGTGCGAATGCGGGTGAGTCGCTAGGACAGAAATCGAGGCCGAGTGTGACTCCCAACGTCAAAAGATTGTACTGGGAGGGGGTTTATGGAAAAAGTCTGTTACACAGCCAGTTAGCTAGGTGGGAGTTTTGTTTCGTACATAGGTAACATAGAATTTAGTTAAATCCATTAACAAATACAGTAATATTTTGTGGAAATTGCTTAGATAACGGCAAAATGTGAATGGGCGAGTGACTTAGCTAGAGCAGATATATAGTCAGTGACTGCAAAAAGATCTTTGTTGTTCGCGAGGGAGGATATCTCTGGTGGCCGTAGTGCCAGCCTTTCATTGTCACTTGACTATTTACACGATAATAATTAATTATAATGACGTACATTAAGCTAGTATAAATAATATTGCTTCATTGGTGTTGTGTTCTTTGTTTTAAATCGTTTTAGGCAGTAATTTCGAGTAAAATTGAAACAGCTGTAATTCAAGTCGTGGAATATTTTTTTGTGTAATATTGTGTTGCTATCACTATGTTAAACACTGCGTTTCTGAACTTGGTTACAACATATAAACACACATATTTATATATAGATATATAAACTAAACAGGCCTATATCAAATGTAATATTGGATATCTGGTATTTTTCAATAGTACAGCTGTTGGTAACTATGGGAATTCCTACCCGGCGTCTGTGGCTAACTGTGCTATAACATAATTTGCTGTAGTGAAAAATTCTGTGTCAATGATGGCAAATTCGGGGCCATGTCATCATCGGTTCATTGGATTTTTTTACACGTTAGTAAGTTGTCTAAAAACCTTTTGTATATCGTGTACGGTCTGGTTTTAGTTTTGTCTATAACGAAAGTTTACCGACGTTACGATTATAAAAAACATAGTTTACTCAAATCTCAGCAGGAGAGAAAACGGAAATGATTTTGTTGAGCACAGTTCTCAAGCTTGTACCACGCCTCTTTTCGGACTAAATTTCTGCAACGTCGCCTCGAGCCGTTATTTCTTATTTTAAAAATTATTTTTATGAAATGTGGGGTTAAGTATAACTGCGTGATAGAAACAGAGATTTCTTTGTTCAGTGCTGGTGGATTTAGCGGCTCTGAACTGGGTATGTAGTTCATACCACAGCCCAGGGGGCGATAATGAAAAATAACAGGACTTGCTTGTGGTGCAGAGATCGGAAAGAGGGGGGTTGGTCTTGGAATCTTCAGGAGAAGAGAACCGCTTCACAGAGTTTTAAATGCAGGTAGGCTACAACGGGTAGCCTTGTGGGGGGTTTTGGCCAGTGGAGGGTGGAGGGTGGAGCAGGAATTTTAATGTGTCAGTTGCCCACTCAGACTTTAGTATGGTACACTCGTAACCCCTTTCAACGTGTAAAACTTTTGTTGGCAGTGAGATCTGGTCCAGTTCAAATGTGCCTGTTTCATACAATTTCCATAAGACGCGTGTGTATCCAGCCTTTATGAAGGTCCAGAGTGCAGTGACGATGATTATGAAGGTGGTGTTGTGGGGTGTTTAGGGGGTTGTGGTAGGGTATGTGTACGTGCCCATTCTCACCCGCTCAAGGGTGGAACCTGGCAAGGCTTGGTTGTGGCGGTTCAGGTCCAAACCACAGTTGAAAAAAAGTTAAAAGGACCACTAGTTTAACCTTGCATCCCTTTAGGAAAGGAAAATCGGGGGAACAAGAAGCCCAATCCCCAAAGGGCTGGGCAGGAAGTCAAATGCAATTGGAATTCCTTAGTAACATTAACAGATTTAGGTTATACAAGGAAAACAACTGTGGCTTTTTGCATTATAGGGGTTTTCCTTTTTCTTTGTACTTTAAGGTAACTTAACATGATTGAGCTAATAATTCTTGCAGCTAGAGATTAAGTGGAGGGATCTAATTTCAGCATCATAAGTGTTTACCATGGGTTTATTCCTATTATTACTGTCTGTTTTAGCTCTGAGAACTACTCTCTCTTGCATAACCAGGGTAATGGTTTGTTCTGGGTCCAGAGTCTTTGCATGGCATTCCTTGGCTGTAAAGTTTACTCAGTAACAGAGCCTTTGCATGGCGTTCCTCGGATGTAAAAATTTACTCAGTAACAGAGCCTTTGCATGGCGTTCCTCACCGGTAAAGTTTATTCAATAATAGAGCCTTATCATGGTTAGGTCCCTATGGTTTCCGCGTTGCGGAAAACGCTTACAGAATCGTGGAATCTATACATAAAAACTGATTTTGCATATTGTTCTGTGTTGTTATTCCAAACCTAAGTGTTTCACATAGTGTAAAATACTCGCAAACATAACCAGTCAGAGATTTTTGAATCCTGCAAAAATTTAGCAAAAAGAGTCAATGTTGCCTCGTAACCATGTCTCAAATATTCACGTTCACACGTGAATTGCCATCATTGATAAGAAACATTTCTAAGCAACTTGCCTCCAGTAAGACAACCGCACCCAATGACTTCTATGAGTCTTGCCAACAGCTTTTCTGTAAGTTTTGCCAACACACTATTGACTGGACTCGTAAAGATACGTGCAATGACTATCTAAAATCGATAGATCTCGTAGTTGACTTTTTACAAGGAAAAATCCAAAACGGATTAAAATTAATCAGAAAAAAACGGAATTTCAAAAAAAAAAAAAAAACGGTATTTGATAAAAAATAAAACGGACTTTATAGGGCCCTACATGGCGTTCCTCAGTTGTAAAGTTTACTCAGTAACAGAGCCTTTGCATGGCGTTCCTGGGCTGAAAGTTTACTTAGTAACAGAGCCTTTGCTTGCTGTTCCTCTGCAGTAAAGTTTACTCAGTAACAGAGCCTTTGCATGGCGTTCCTCGGCTGTAAAGTTTACTCAGTTACAGAGCCTTTGCATGGCGTTCCTCGGCTGTAAAGTTTACTCAGTAACAGAGCCTTTGCATGCTGTTCCTCGGCAGTAAAGTTTACTCTGTAACAGAGCCTTTGCATGGCGTTCCTCGGCTGTAAAGTTTACTCAGTAACAGAGCCTTTGCATGGCGTTCCTCGGCTGTAAAGTTTACTCAGTAACAGAGCCTTTGCATGCTGTTCCTCGGCAGTAAAGTTTACTCAGTAAGAGAGAAGAGCTCTACGTTCCACTCTACGGGTCCAGTGGGAAAGCCTTCTGCTGTAGAGGCCTTGCCATTCAAGTGAATGAGCCTTAGGCATAGTTGTTATTACACTGAATAGTTTCACTGTTCCTGTGTGGCTTTTTAAATCTGCAGACAAACCTTCCCATATTCAAGCTGAAGGAGTCGTGTGTGCGGAGACGATACAGTGACTTTGAATGGTTAAAGAATGAGTTGGAGAGAGATAGTAAGGTAAGTCTGGGTATGAGAGAGCGAGAGAAAGTGCGTGTGTGTGTGAGAGAGAGGATTTTTACCTAGCTAATTTTTATCTTAGCCATCAGTCTTTAGTGAAAAGTTATTATTTTTATAATCTTATTTTAACAAACGGTCTTTTGCAACTCATCCCATTTTAGCATTTTATGTCAGGGTTAATATTCTATCTGTATATTAAAACGACTAGGTTAAAGCTTCTGCACAGAAGACTTAAGCTGTTGGAGAGAAAAATTAGCTGAATCACACAGCACGGGTATTTGGGGATGTCCCAGCTTTTTGTTGTGTTGATTTGGAAACGGAGGTGGTCCTGCAGCGATCGTCCCGCGGTCATGGTGGTAAACCATGTGCACCCCCCTGTGTTTGTGACTCCTGTCAGATCGTGGTGCCCCCTCTGCCTGGGAAAGCCCTGAAGAGGCAGCTTCCCTTCCGAGGTGACGAAGGCATCTTTGAGGAGGCTTTCATCGAGGAGCGGCGAGTTGGCTTGGAGCAGTTCATAAACAGGTATGCTGACTGGAGCCGGTCGGTCGACGGGCACGCCGACACTATGACTGGAGCCGGTCGGTCGACGGGCACGCCGACACTATGACTGGAGCCGGTCGGTCGACGGGCACGCCGACACTATGAC
>JAOVYW010000002.1:3113213-3132868 GCA_025775045.1 Hiodon tergisus
CTTAATGTTTCTGTACTTTTTGGATTAGCCTACCACGGTTTATGTTTATTTATACACACACACACACACACACACACTAGGACTCTCAAAGTTAATGCGTTAACTCGTGCGATTAATTTCAAATGCTTAACGCCGTTAATTATTTTGTCGCAATTAACGACAAGGTTTTAACGTTTTTGTTTTTTTGAGGCTTAGAACTTGAATTGAGATATAGCTTTGCTGATTGTAAGCTTGGAAGGCCTCTTAAACGGACAGCTTTATTTCACAACTCTTATAGATGGGTCTTTGGAAAATTTATTTCCAGTTACTGTAAGGGTGAATTTGTGAATCACCGAATTACGTCGAGGCTGAAGTATCATTTACAAGCAAAACACAGAGTTGACGCCGGCAGCAGGAGTGAGAGGACTGACAATGCAGGACAGCAGCCACTCTAAAAGAGTTCGTGCGCAGGAGTCAAGTCAACGAGCAGAAAGATAACAAACACGTTCTGATAGAGATTATTTTGTGTTTCTTTCCATTACAATAAAACACAGTATTCCTTTAACACAACACACTCATTCCTAAATGGAAAATAAAATTGTTTATTTTGGGCCAAATTGGAGCACATTCAAAAAAGGCGATTAACGCGATAAATTATTTTAATCGTTTGACAGCCTTAATATACATGCACATATGACAGCCCTGTAAACACATACAAACACACATATATATATATATTTTGTTTCCCCACCATGAGTTGGAGTGTTGGGGCTCAGAATGGCTCCCAGAGTTTTCACTGTCTGATCTGCCTCTCTGAAGGCAGGACATAAGACCATATGTAAAATAAAGAGCACATTTTCTTTTCAGTCAGTGGCTATCTCCTTGTTTTGAACCCAGAAGGGTGGATAATAGACCTTAACTTTTACTATATATACAGCGGTGAGTATTGAACACGTCACCCTTTTTCTTAGTAAATATATTTCCAAAGGTGCTATTTACATGAAATTTTCACCAGATGTTGGTAACAACCCAAGTAATCCATACATACAAATAAACCAAAACATGAGCAAATTAAGTTATGTCTAATAATGTGAAATGACACAGGGAAACAATTTTCTTTTTTTGTGGAGTGACGACTGTATTTTCGGGTCTTTCCCGTAGTGATGGATGACTATGGGAATTTGGCCTGTGTGTCAGCTCAGCTCATATTAATACCCCAGTGAAACAAAAAGTCCACTTCCACTTAAGTGTTACTAATGACTCAGGTGAACTTAAAAACATAAAATATAAATGGAAAAATACTTTTAAATTTTACACGTAAGAATTTCTTCAGCTGCCAGTAATTCATGGTTCCCTTAATGATGTTGAGCCATCCAGGTCCAGAGGGGAAAGAGCAGACCCAGATCTTGACATTCCCACCACCATGCTTGACTTTTTGGATAAGGTTCTTTTGGTGGTAATCAGTGTTGAGTTCTCGCCAAGCGTAGTGGCTTTGAGTGTGAACAAAAATGTCAATTTTGGACTCATCTGGACAGAGAATAGATTTCTGAAACCTTCAGGTTTGTCCAGGTGGTCTCTAGCAAAGTTAAGACGGACAGTTTGGTTCTTTTTTAACAGCAGAGACAGAGCAACCCCCTATGAAGGCCATTTCGATTCAGTGTTCTCATCGTTGAAGCATCCACAGAGATGCAGGAAAGGAGATCTGCAACTACCTGGATTTAGCATTTGCTGGCGTTTACCTGGTTTATTAGTTTTATTGTGGTTCTTGGGGATAGTTTGAAGGGGTGACAACTTCTCGGCTGTGTTGGTATCATGTTAAATGTTCTCCGTTTTTAAATGATGTGCCTCACAGTGGACTAAGATGATTTTATAGCCCTCCTTAGACTGATGTCCACTGAGATCTCCTTTCCTCTCAGCAAGGTAGGTTTTGCATTCACCTGGATGGGTAACAACATACTGACCAGGTCTATTATCTTTTTTTATCAGATTCCTGCCCAAACTCTTTCCATAAGACCTCTCCCTTTATTGAATGAAATCAACAAATAATTTGTTTCCTGATTTAACCAAAGGGACTTGGGGTTCACCAATATTTGTACCTGCACCGATTCTTAATTTGGGACAAAAAAGAAAATCTATAATTGCACAGATTGTAATTGTTTACATACTTTCAAGCAGCACTGTATATCGAGGATTCTCCAACATTCGCCAGCATTACTCCTCATTGATGTGTTGTATTTACATAAATGGTTTAGCGGAAAACTAAACAATGGAAATTATTACATTACTATTACATTACGGACCATAGCCTGATACAGAGGGGTGTAGGGTGCTACGCCCAACCAGATTCCTGCCGCGCCCCCCAGCTCCTTCTAACTTAAGCCAAAAATGTTACATGTTTATATTATATACCATCATGATACCCCCCAGAAATTATCACCGCACCCCCAGTCAATGCAGGCTGCATCCGGCCCTGCGCGGGACACTCGTTTGTGCTCCTGGACGAGCTACCAGCGCTAATGTTATTAACGACGAACACTTGATATAAACATATTTCATTAGATGCTGAATTTTTTCACGAGACAGGTTTTGTGTCAAACCACGATTATTAAATAAAAAAAAACGCATGTGAAAAGGTACACAAATATCAAACCGGCCTCCAATGACGTACTTTGGGGGTGTCTATTCTTCCGAGTATAAGACTAACTCTGAGTTAATACGGTGAATGATCTATCATCGCTGAGTGGAAGCTGTCAACTTCATTGGCTTCGCCACACACCTTGGATTTCAGAAGCTGCGCATCTCAAGTATTCCACAACCGTGAGACCACGTTTTTCACTTACAAAAGAAATAATTATTTGCTTTATCGTTAGTAGATTGGAGACAACATTAAAGTTGTACATGAAACATTAAATAATGTATGTGAAGATCTTGTCCGCTTTCTTTAGACAGCATCATTTCACATTTTTTTGTAGTAAGTAGCGGCAGTGACGGTGAATTTAGTTAGAGAAGATGCACATTTGTGGATGAATATATGACGTTTGTTTGTTAGTAAATCGTTTTAGAGCATGGCAGGTATAAATCCGAAATCAGTGTCATGAAAATGTCATCTTTTTGAGGAGGAAACTTAATCCCCACACAGCTGGTAGTAAACTGACGTTAACTGGTAATTTAACCACGAGATATGTGTGGTCTTTATAGTTAAAGATTTTACGATAAGGCAGCGATCGTATTAAAATACTTTGGGCGCCAAAGTACACGAGGGAGATCAAGTTAGTTCAGCTCTGTTTTACAAGATATCATTTTAATCAAATTCATTTTAACAATGTTCAATTTTTATGTTGCAAGATTTTATATTGCAAACGTAATGTTTTGAGTATTTATGCTGCCGTTTCCCGCTTTAATTGAAAAAGCCTCCATAGGGTATTTGATCAATTATTACTTGGTTGGCTGATCAACATATCTGTAATATTTGGGAGGAATTTATAGTCGTCCCCGTTCTTGGATTTCGTGAATGGTATGCTACTTACTTTAGTGCCGCTACGACTGAAGGTCTCTTTTCAAGTGGAATGCTGATCTACAACTACTTTTCTGCACACCTGTTTCAATTATCCAGATGATTCACGTCTGTTTATTATTTTAGCTTGCGAGGGGGGGGATTTTTTGACAGGTCTTTTACAGTTACTGACTTATTGTTGCGGTAGAGAGGCAGTGATATTGAGATACTTTTTCTTTTGGGGTTTCTGACAATGAGTTAAAAGAACAGATTGTGGTGTTGGTAGGGAGGGAGGTATTCCATGCTTTGTTTATTGATTCAACCTCCCCAATAGGAGAAAATGGTTAGATTGTTTCCAGTCTGCTCAGTATGAATATCTTTGTGGGTGTAAAGGATTCTCCTGCTCGTTTCTGCATTCCCGGTGTCTCTCTGGGTGACGGGATAAGACAGGACTTTGGTAGTGAGAAAGTACGCCCCTGCTAGTGTATGCATTGGAACTAAGAAAGTTTCTCTGAAGCACAAACCTAGTATTTGTAATGTCAGGTTTGTTGAACTTTGTTGGTTCCTGGTGTCTGTGAGCTACCTGGGTGGTAAAGCCCTGGTTATGTTTCAGAGCACAGTGCTGCATAATAATTTCCCACAATGTTTGTCCAGTCAGGTAAAGCGTTCATCCTTACTCTGGCTTTATGATAAAGAAGGGGCTTTGATTTAATGTCAGGCGTGCCTGGAGGACATTTGCTTCCAGATTGTGTGTATTACTCTAATTAGTGAAGTGGATTCACTGAGACGTCCTCGATTCCCAGAGTGTGTGAGTCACTCATGCCGCCTTCTGTGTGGCCGTGAGCGAGTGGGAGTCTGCATGGTGCTGACCCGGTGCTGGTCCTAGAAGCTTTTCTCAGGTGTATACGAGCTGCTGTGCACTGGCAATGGGCGAAGGTAAAGTGGGGGCCCCTGCGTTATGGAGTTGATTTGGTGCATGTCGGGCGTGTGAGCTCTGAATGGCGTTGTCACGCTGGCTGCTGTAATGGGGTGGCCTTCTTGCTGGGGACCAGGCAGGAGATGCAGCGAGAATCACCCAAGGGGCAGTAACCATGGCAACCCTGCCTCCAGATTCCAGGACTCGCTGTTTGTGAGTGCGAGAGGAACGATCAGCTTTAGACTCGTCTCATCTACGCTTGTTTTTTTTCTGTGCAATGTTGGTCGTGAATGTAGCATGGCATATCTGTCACTCAACCTTTTATGTGATATTGAATTCTTTTATAAGCAAAAGGAAAAACTCCATTAGGCCAACGGGCTAGGGGGCTAAAGGATTCCCCGGGCCCCACTAGAATTAACAGGCATTTATAAGGCAATGTTAAAAGCCATATTAATTACTTTTTTTTTTTTACCATTGGATGACTGTGAGAAGAGCAGATTGAAGGCGTTACATGGATTGATCTCAGTGCTCATTGTTTGTACTGAAATTAGTTTGCATGTTAAATTGCTGTCTGACCATCGGATTAGCAGTATAAACATGTATCAGTCTAAATGCTGTAATGTTAGCTGGCTCATTTACTACCCACACCTTCAGTGTGTTTCTGTATGCAAATTAATAAATATCTCTGTAGCAAGTTGAACATATTCTACCATTGACCATCAGATTTGGTAACGGTAACGTTCAGGGTCTAGTTTTCCAATTTGCGTAATGGTCATTTCTGTGTGTAATGATAGCGGTTAAAAAAACGTTGAAATGACAAACCGATGGAAACCCGTTAAGCATGCATGCAAATGGTTTTATATTTAATGAGAATATTTGTGGCTTAACCTCGACCTGTCCTCTACCCAGATACCTGATCTTAACCATCTCCAGACGACCTTGACAGCATGGCTGGTGAGAAGCTGGCAACCTTTTGCAGGGTGCTGCTGCGCCGACGCGTCCTGGACTTCTCCCACGAAGAGAACCGCTTCGCCCGATGCCTCTCCACACTGGACCTTGTGGCCCTGGGTGTGGGTGCCACACTGGGCGCTGGCGTCTATGTGCTGGCCGGGGAGGTGGCCCGGGAGAGAGCCGGCCCGGCCATCGTGCTCTGCTTCCTCATCGCCGCGCTCTCCTCTGTCCTGGCCGGCCTGTGCTACGCTGAGTTTGGCGCCCGCGTGCCCAAGACGGGCTCCGCCTACCTCTACAGCTACGTGACGGTGGGAGAGATCTGGGCTTTCATCACTGGCTGGAACCTCATCCTCTCATACGTCATTGGTGAGTTGCAAGGAAGTGGTGGGACAGAGTGGAGGCGATAGCTGTATGCATTATGACGAGCAGTTGAGCTTGCACAAGCTTTCTCGTCTGTAGAATCAGGGGCAGCTTTATTGCCTAAGAAACAAGAAACCACGCCTAGCCATTCAGGCAGTGAGCCGCCATGTTCTTAGGCAGCCGACGTGCTGTATATTTGAGTGTATTTAAGCAGCCATGGCGTGCTGTATATTTGAGTGTATTTAAGCAGCCATGGCGTGCTGTATATTTGAGTGTATTTAAGCTGCCATGGCGTGCTGTATATTTGAGTGTATTTAAGCAGCCATGGCATGCTAATCGGATGCCATCGGTTTTGGTTTTGTTTGAGCCAAACTTTCTGGGTGTCAGAACCGCTCCTCCTAATATGATCTAACATGAGATGAAACTCAAAACCTCTCGCACCTGGTCCACCCTCTCAGGTGCGGCCAGTGTGGCCCGGGCCTGGAGCTCCACTTTTGACAGCCTGGTGGAGCAGAAGATCTCTGGTTTCTTCAGGGCCTCCATGTCCATCCGGGTCCCTGGGAATATCCTAGCAGAGTATCCAGACCTCTTCGCCCTCATCCTGATCATGCTGCTCACTGGTGAATGCCATACCTCCAATTGGATGCTCAGAAATCATTGTTCAGTCATACATACATTCCAAACTCTGTGTGTTGCAGTGTTTAGATGTTAGACCAGATTAATATCCCAGGTTTCACTCTGTGGTAAAGGGTCTTTGTTGGTGACTGTGTTGCCCTCTCTTTCCAAGGTCTGCTCTCATTCGGCGTGAATGAGTCTGTTCTGGTCAACAAGATCTTCACAGGTATTAACCTGCTGGTCCTCACCTTTGTGATCATCTCCGGCTTTGTGAAGGGCGACACCAGGAACTGGAATCTTACCGTAGAGGACTTTGTCAACTCCACCAACATCAGCGCACCGGAGTGAGTTGCTCCTGCGGGTGGGAGGGAGTTTGTTCTAGTTTCTGTTTTCATGGGTATAAGGGCTCAAAAACGTTTGTTCTGTGTTTGAAGCTCAGTGTTCCGGTCTTGTTAGATTTAGAGACGTAAAGGGTTAAACCTGCCCCCGTCGGGAGACGTGGAGGGTTAACCCCGCCGCTGTTTGTCTGTCTTTCCCACAGGTCCATCGAAAGGACGTTTGGTGCGGGTGGATTTGCCCCCTTCGGGTTTAGCGGGATTCTGTCTGGCGCCGCAACCTGCTTCTATGCCTTCGTGGGTTTCGACTGCATCGCCACCACAAGTAGGCCTGATTTTCAGTGTGGTTTGGCTCTGTTTGTAGTGTAGCTGCTGCTCTTTGGAGCCACTTAAAGGAAAGCAGATATTGTTGCAACGCTGATTTGGAGGCAATAAAGCTGTTTGCAAGAGAACCTCAGTTTAGCCTGTCTGGGATAAGAGCAAGCGTTCAGCACAGAGTTCAGCACAGAGAAGTGCTCGCCCATGGCTAGGAACTCACTTGCTGCCCTCTCTGCCAGGTGAGGAGGCCAAGAACCCCCAGCGCTCCATCCCCATCGCCATCGTGGCCTCGCTGCTCATCTGCTTCTTCGCCTACTTTGGCGTGTCGGCAGCGCTCACCCTCATGATGCCCTACTACATCCTCAACACCCAGAGCCCGCTGCCCGAGGCCTTCAGTCATGTGGGCTGGGCTCCCGCTCGCTACGCTGTGGCTGCCGGATCGCTCTGCGCGCTTTCCACCAGGTTAGGGCTCCACTTGCAATCTGATGCTTTATGCTTTATTGTTACAGCCCAACATTATATAAACTGCGTTGTTACAGCCCAACATTATATAAACTGCGTTGTTACAGCCCACCCCTCATTTCTCTCCTGACCCCACAGCCTGATGGGGTGCATGTTCCCCATGCCCCGGGTCATCTATGCCATGGCCGAGGATGGCCTGCTCTTCCGATTCATGTCCCGCATGAATGAGAAGACCAAGACACCCCTGATAGCCACCGTCGTTTCCGGCAGCGTGGCAGGTAAGGCTGGGCAGAGGGTTCGCTATGGGTCTCTCTCTCTCGCGCTATCTCTCCTCTCCCACTTGCTCTCTCTCTAACAGTCTCGTACTCTCTGACAGCTCTCATGGCCTTACTTTTTGACCTGGCTGCACTGGTGGACCTGATGTCGATCGGCACTCTGCTGGCGTACACCTTAGTAGCTGTGTCTGTGCTCATCCTACGGTCAGTTGAATGACTCCTCACGTAACCACACAAATGCGATCTTCCACAAATTGCTGAGGCTGCCGAGCTATAAACTCATCTCCTCATGGATTACTTTATTATTCTCTATCTGTCTACACTATGCCATTTTCCCGGAGTTCTCTTGACTGCCTCTGTGGTCAGGGAATAATTTCCAGTTTGGCTGTGGGTTTTATGGGGTTTGTTTTGATGAAAAGTTGTTCTCCCTCATTCCGGGTTTGTGCAGGTACCAGCCAGGCCATCTGAGCAACTCCAGTCCCAGTCTGAAGCTGTTGGCTCAGTCGGAGGGGGACAACGGGAATGGCTTTGGCCAGAAGCTGGAGACCCAACCCCTGACAGAGAGGTTCTCTTTGCGCCTGCTGCTGGTCCCCAGCTCCGACTCACCCACCAACGCTTCAGGCACCCTCGTCTATGTCACTTCCACTGTTATTTGTGAGTTTGAGTGTGTGTGTGTGTGTGTGTGCTTGACGTGTGTATGTGTGTGCTACTAGAGACAAGGGTGGTATCTGAGTTTTTTTCATGCAATCAACTAGCAGATTGAATGTAGAACAGGATTTAATAATGGTTAAGATGTAGAAATGCTTGGACAATAACTGTCCCCCCCACAGCCCTGCTGATCACCCTGCTCTGTGTCGTGCTGGCCGTGTGGAAGGACCAGGTGCTGGAAGGCCAGCCAGGGTGGGTCAGCCTGTGCGGACTCCTAACTTTGCTGTCCGTTGCCTGCTGTATTGTAATCTTCAGGCAGCCCCAGAGCAAGGATAAGCTGTCCTTCAAGGTGTGTGAGGATTGGGCTCTGCCCCCTTCTGTGTCCCACCTTTTACATAGTCATGTGGTCATGTGTGTGTAGTTTGTTGGCCTCAATTTACGACATTCACTCAGAGTTCTTCTACCCCTACCTGCCCCCAAAACCATGGCTGATTGGGTGGAGGTTCTGTCCAGCGCTTGGTGTTGCTCCAACATTTCTCTATCTTTGGGGTCAGGTTCCCATGGTCCCTGGGCTGCCGCTGGTCAGCATCTTTGTCAACATCTACCTGATGATGCAGCTGGACTTCGCCACCTGGGTTCGCTTTGGCGTGTGGATGGCTGTGGGTGAGTGGGACCCAGCCACTCCTCAGACCTCTGATTGGTATGATGCAGCTGTCACTCACTGCCTGTTTTCTGCCCCCAGGGTTCTCCATCTACTTTGCCTACGGGATCAGGAACAGCTCAGAGGCCAAGAGCTCATCACCAACATCTAAGCCAACATCTGAGCCAGTCCTCCAAGCAAAGCGGCCCATCTATCTGGCTGGCCATGAGGACGAAGTTGGTTTTTAATATAAAAAGTCTTTCCAACTCTAGTGCATTGGATAAAGAATGCTGGCCCTGGAGTCCAGACGCTGGGCATGTTTGAGAAATACCTGTTTTACTGTTATGTACTGTAGTTGTGTAAATCTGGAGTGCTCTACTGAACCACATTCACATCTTGTCTTTTTCTATGGAGTGTTTTTATATAAACCTCTTTGGTTATGTACGTACTGATTATGTATATCTTTGTAATTCTCGCTGAAGGCTTGTTGGAGAGTGTCTTCGGCTTGTTCAAAAGCACAGAGCATTAAGTATTAAAATGTAAAGGTAAAGGTCTTGTCAGTGTTACTTTTCCGTCACTATTACCAATTATAACTTTAGCCCAGATAGAGATAGAAATGGCCACTACCCTGTGATGGCCATTCTTAACCTGGAACCTGGAAGGTTTTGTTAAAAAAAGTAAAAATGAAAGTTCCAAGATTTCCCTCCCCCGGCTTGAAGGGTGGCCTCCACCTCCAAGGTTCTGTAAAATCGGCACCCAGAGGTGCAGGGGTGGTATATAGTTTATATAGTATACAGTCTGTTTCATGCAAGACGTATTACTGGAAAAGATTTTAATGTACGTAGTGGAGAATGCAGTGTTCTTAGAGTACATAAAATATGTGCGAAAAGGTTTCAATTTTTAAAACCAGTTTGTTTTACTTGAGGTTTCCCGTCCTATGGTGGAGTTTTTTGTCTCACTTGGAACAAGAAGCGGATTTTGTAAGGAGTTTCGGACCACTGTTTCTCTCTCAAGGATTGGTATTTTATAAATTTTGATAAATTTGGGGTATTGTATAATTTAGTAAGTATTACTGTATGGTATTTCTGTCTCCTCCTTGACATTTAGTGTTTTTCCTGAATCAATTAAATATTTTTTACATTACATTTATAGTCAGGGGCAGAGCTAATAGCCATGTGCGAATGTTAATTCATGATGCCTTTGAATGTTTAAAATTGTGTAAATTTTAAAATAATGACTTTATATTAAACATCTTTCTCTTTTGCTAATAAAGTGACATAATTGTTTTGTGCAATACAGTGACGTGTGAGTTGCCGTTAACCTCGCCGCGGAAATGTAGAAGGGGGCACGCATGCTTATCAGTAGGTTTTATTGGTTTTAACGCGTCATCACAACCGTTCTTTCTCTAAACGTCGCTTTATCAATTCTAACGTGCTTAGCTCGAGCGGATGTAATAAGATCCTGCTGCGAAATGGTCTTATAAAGTTTTTTTCTCCAAAAATGTAAATAGTTGATTTCGTAATACTTCCTTTGTCACTAAAGTTAACGCCTAAGCACGATTTTGTGTTTTGTAATTCATGTAATTTGTTGTATTTTACTTCACTACAGTACCTAGTCGTTTTGTTCGCTCAGACCAGACTGAGCGGTGTCTGCGTCGTTCACAGTCACAATCAAAACGCCATGAAATCCAGCTAGTATGACTCGGCCGTAATATTATTACTCTTGACACGTGTTTTGTCAGAAAGTATTTTCGACAGGTCCACTTCATATTAATGTTGAATAAAATCTGAAATGTTGTAATATAATTACTGTAATTTCGAATCAGTCCTATAATGGCGGCATTCGTTCTTTGCCAATACTGCCTTGCCGCTAAATACACATTAAAAAAATATTTTTTAAATTACTTCTAATTACAAAGGCAAGTTTGTGGAAACAAAAAACGTAGTTACTTTTCCCATTTTAAAATTAACAATGCGATTTATTCCAAAATCCACCTTTTTCCATGACCCGATGGAAGTCTGAAAAGACTTCTAACGAAGTCGAATACTGGATGTAAAAATGTAATCCACCAGACTGGAACTTCAGCTCCCGGAGTACATTTCGCTTTCTGCGTTTCCTGAATTTAGGCCAGCTGATTTCCGGTGTTTTTAGCTAAATACACTGCCATTATTGTAAAGACTTAGTGCTATTGCCGTTTTTTTGGGAGGATTTATCACATATTTGAAATAAAGAGGAGGTTATGGTTTTAAGATCATTTTATTTTCTGTATTAATGTTCTTCATTATTAACCTGAACATTTGTAGTAAGCTTCGTATTTATCGCTCAGTTTATTTTCTCCTAATTGCAGCAAGTGTTGTGAAGTGCGTGGTGGCTTGCAACTGGATTCTCGTTTATATCTGTTAGGAATAGGTTTTTTTTCCCACGGACCACTATTTTTATATAATTTAATTTATTGAGTCAGCATATATACACCGAATGTCATAGACTATGAAATAAGGTATTTTGAGATGGATAACTAGTAAATTCGTCTGTGCTTCACAAGATGTTTAATAATAATAGCGTTCGTATTATTCCGAATTAAAAATTGACCAGTCAGAAAAATCATAATAATAACTGTGTAAATTTAGTTTCGTAGCAAATTCCACGTTCAGTAGCCAAGTAACTAAAAGGTATCCATTTGTTATCTGGTTTTCATAAACGATGTAAACCATTGCAGATTTAAAAAGTGCATGACGCTATGTATTACTCAACTCCTGGCAGCTAGCTAAATTTAGATTCTTACGCCAACATGTTTATTATCACATTCGATATTTATAACTTGTAGATGGCTCCTAATTACCTTCATGGCTAGCTAATGAATATGTGTCTTTCATTTGACAGGAGACAAAGCTAATTTGTCACGCAAATAACCAGTTGCTGATAGGGTGCCAGGCAGCGTAAAGGCAAGGGTGAGCAAGAAAGATTGTACTGGCGAAACGGACAGCAGGCTGTTTGTGCCAGGGGGTCGCCCCCTCCACCCCGACTCGACTCTTTACCACTTCCCGTCGGCTTGACATCCCTGACTAGAGCAATGAACACTCAAAGGGAACCATGTACAGTAAGTCTTTAATTACGTGGTATCTTTCACCGCCCGTGCGTCTGCCTGCGTGCTATATAGAATCGCCTCCCAGTGTTTCGCTTAGCTCACCGGAGTGCAAATACAATTCTAAACGAAGGTTTAAGCGGACACGGAGTCTGCTTTAGGATGTCCATCTGTCCGGTTTTTATTTTGGTCTAGCATCAAATTTTGGAGGCACGCTGAACGCATTCTCTTTACACTGTCCTACTGTTCCCCTTGCTGTTATTCCAAGGCAGGGAGTAAATATGTCCTCTGCCCCTGGGTTTCCCTGGTGGGGGTGGAGGAGAGTTGTGTCATCACTACACATCAGCCTTAGCTTGGGGAGTCAGATAAGCTGTGCTGCGTATTTGTAACACAGACATCAGTAAGGACCTAAAGTGAAGGGATATGTTTGCCATTTTCACCTTGTCTGCCAGTGCTGCAGTTAACATGGTACATTCACTAAATCCAGCTCACCGCCGGGACAACGCTCACACTAACTACGGGATGAGTCTCACTATAATTACGTCACCACCGGGACAACGCTCACATGACTGGATGACTCTCCGTAACAACAGTGACAGTATCTACAGGACATCTAAGGCTGGTTGGTGACACGGGTGAAGAAATTACTGTCTTAGTTGTTTTTAATTTAAAAAAAAATTATTCACGTGGTTTCCAACTTACCGGTAGCTGAGGTCATTTCTTTTGGGCCAAGTTGGTTTTTTCAGTCAGGAACTCTGTAACTGTTCCCTTTTACTGGAATTAAAATGCACTTCCTCATTTCACTTCTGTGTTTGTCAAAGACATTTTTGAAATTATGTCCTCTCAAACCCCAGCCAAAATCTAGTTCCCTTCTTGGTTCCTTGTTAAATGTCAACATCTCTTGTAGAGTTTGGTGCTTGATTTCTCCATGAGAATCCAAGTTAGGCTCTGCCCAATGGCATTCCGTTAGTTCAACCCCACCTTGTGTATTTACTGTTTCCAGTGTGTTTTAAGGATGGCGTTTAATTACTTTTAACTCTGGGCCTTGCCTTAATGTGAACAACGGGGAGAACATTTTCTCAGGTGATATACCGGCTGTTTCTGCAGAGTCCCGTGTTCAGGTAGATGTTAGCGGATAGCGTGCCCGTAGGATGTGATATTCGGGATGTAGAGATTTTCAACTCCAGTCCCGCTCCACTGATGTAACGCTCAGAGAGAGCCTGACCACGAGCGTGTGTGCAAACGGTTCGTTGATGTGAAATGGGTTGACAATCCCGTTGTTTTCCACAGCTTCTGTGGGCCATGAGCCCTGTGCATCTGTGACTGTCCTGTAACAGTTGCTCATCCCCCTCTCTTCGGGGTGACTCCCAGGTCATGTAAATTTAATAACTTTTTCTGGGGCATCAGGCCACAGGACCTGAGAGGAGGGAGGGAATGACCTGGAGTCACTGAGGGGAAATGAGTAGCGAGGTGACTCCATTCAAAATCATCCTGGTTAGCATTCTCAACCGCAGCCTATGTCAGCAATGGCTAAATGCAGTCCTGCGGTAGGACTGCTAAGGGTCAGTGATGGAAAGTGTGCTAAGCGTGTGTTAATGGGACTCTTACTGCTCCCTTCAGGTTAACCTGCGACTGATTCTCGTCAGTGGGAGGACGGAAGACTTCACTTTCTCTTCTGATGACTCTGCCACCTACATTGCCAAGCACGTCTTTGACAACTGGCCTGCAGGTGAGCTGGAATTCTGCTGCAGAGGAACACGCTGCTTGGGTTGGGGTAGGAACGGGCTGCTTGGGTTGTGGTAGGTACGGCTGCTTGGGTTGGGGTAGGAACGGGCTGCTACATACATATTTAAACAAATATAAACTATCAAATTACTTTTCTTATTTAAATGAATTAAGTTTGAATGCGTTTGGCTACCATCTAGTAGGATGCAGACTACTGTGAAGGCATCTGTTAGCGGATCAGGATGCTGGTTTTCAACACCATTTACCTCGAAGGGTGACATTACACTGTTAAACAATTGTTAGTAACTGTCAGGTACATGTTGTGCAATGTTTCTTTTAAATATTAAACTCTTCTTTCTTGGTCGTTATATGTATCAGATCCAGTGCAACTTTTATTGTGTGGTTATACAGTTTGTTTATACAGCGGAATATTCACTGTCATTCAGGTGAAGTGCCTTAGCCAGAACACAGTGTTCTGTTCTTTAGTCTGTGTGTCAGTCTTATCCTGTTTGTTCTAAACATTTGTTTAATTTCCTCCAGATAAATTTAGGTTTTGGTCTTGTGCTAATCGCCACCTTGACGCTGCCCCTTAAATTTTCTTTGGTAGTCGTCCTTGGGGTTTCATATAGCAAAGCAATAATTGGTAAATTATATCATAACACTTGAGTTGTCCTGTATGACAGCGTGAAAACCTTGTGGTGAATGAGCTACAGGGGAGTGTACATGGTGACCTACATACCCGATCTGATTTCCAACCAGTCAGAAAGAGTGACATAAGGTGTATGGTCAGGACTGTACGGAAGCTACGTATCCCAGCCTATTTTGTGGATATTAACTAATTATTAATTTGGTATATATGAAACTACTACCAATTAAGTACAAAAATTAATTGAGTATAACACAATTTTTATGGTGTTTGGATAGCATAGAATAAATATGCTTAACTCTGCTGCCACCTGCAGGCTGGGAGGAGGAACAGGTGAGCAGCCCCAATATCCTGCGACTCATCTTTCAGGGCAGGTTTCTTCATGGAAATGTCACGCTAGGAGGTAAGCAATGAGCACCGTGGAGGGTCTGAAGCGGCACGCAGACAGCAAGCTTGCGCCCGCACGCACACACATGTAACTGTTTTCATGCTACCTGTGACACACAGCGCTAAAGCTGCCCCCTGGAAGAACCACAGTCATGCACTTGGTGGCCAGAGAGACGCTGCCAGAACCCAATTCTCATGGTGAGTCCCTCTGCCCCCAGCTCACTGCTCCACCCCCTCCGGCGCGTACATCCACCCAGACTGGAGGTGTTGTTTGTCTTGATCTTTCCTGTTACAGCGGTGCTTCGTGTTGGTTTGTCTTTCCAGGGCAGAGGAACCGAGAGAAGACCACAGAGAGCAGTTGCTGCTCGCTTTTGTAAACCCCTGAAGCTCCAACACCTTGTCCGACTAACAACCCCAGGGGTGTCGCCCTTCCCCCACCAATCCAATCCAACCCATCCCAACCTCACCTTTCGTTAACTCTGGGGGAGGATTTTACCTCATTTGAGTTGACTGAGTTTGGGAGAGACTACCGGGCCCCTCCGTTCTGTGCCAGTTATTTTACAGCCCGTTTCACTACTTTCCTCTGTTGCCAAATGCTGACGTGTCTGCATGGCCAGGAGCAGTAGACCGTGAGGCTGTTGGCGTATAGTAGGAAAACTGAAAGACTGTGTGACCATTTACCATGAACTGAGAGCAGGTTGTGTTGGGCCACAGCAGAGACGGGGCCTGGGGCTACAGACGGGAGTGATGGTGAAGTCGTCCTTTCTGTTGCGTCTTTTTTGGACCCCAGCTGCCCAATCATCACCTCGGCAACGACTCCCTTTCTCTCTCACTAGTCCCACCCTGGTCCGTTCTGCTGGTCCGTGTGTGTGAGTGTGTGAGAGAGACTGAGGGCTGAAGGCCTGCCACTGGGGTGGAGAAGAGTAGACATTTTACCTCTAAATGTGCCAGTTATTGTCTCGTGTTGCCTGTCATGATTAAATTAATATTGGTATTGAAGTTCTAAAATGTTTTATCGCTTGTCTGTAGTGTTCTTTTTTTAAATTGTACATTAATTTCTCAAGCTAAAATATGAAATACCCAATTACTATTAATTGGATAAAATAGTTCAGTGTGCATTTAAAATGAAAAGCTCTTGAAGGGAGTGACCCAGAGGTTTCTGGGTGGGTGTTTCGGTGTCGACCAATAATCAAGGCTTTGAAATTATGCTAACAATGTTAAATGAACAAAAATAAAATTTTCTGCTTTAAGATTGTATTATAAAGTAATAAAAAGTTTCAATATATGAAGTGTTAATTCCTTCCCATATTTTAGGGCGGTGGCGTGTTAGTGGTGCACATTTTGTAATGTCCGTCCATTTTCAAAACCGCTTATCCTGGTGAGGGTCATGGGGACGCCCCTGCAGGTGTAGGGCGCAAGGCAGGAATACACCCAGGCCATCGCTGGCCAGCACACACTCACACCCACACCAACAGGGCAATGAACCTAACCCACAAGTCTTGGGACGGTGGGAGGAAACCGGAGGGCCCAGAGGAAACCCACGGCAGACCGTTGCTGTGAGGCAGCATTGCTAACCACCATGCCACTCTGCCGCCCCATTTCATAATTTGTAAATGTTAACTATACATGGATTCAGCTTGATGTGGCGGCCACAGCCCTGGGAAGATGACCGGTTCTTTACTAGTTTCAGAAGTTTTTTTCTGTTAGTAGTCATTTGCAGCGGTTTCAGGAAACTTTAAATGCGCAGTGACGTGGAGAGTTCTCACTACCCAGTTTCTGCTGTAGTTAAAGGGGTCCCAGGGTCCAGTTGAGCTGTAGCATCGCCCCTGACTTGCAGAATGCCCGCAGAGCTCCACCTACCGGCTGCTAAAGGAGAACACTCTTGAGCGGACCTTGTAGTTGTATAATTGACAGTACATCTGCCAGTGAATGCTATGTTGTCTGCTTCCTCCAGATGGCAGTGTTGCGTTGTTACACTGTGCGAGGACCAGTTTGGATGACTCTGAGAATGAGGGGTATAGCCTGGATATTGGTTCCCACCGCTGTGTGAGAAAGAGAGGTTTAGCCTTGTACTCGGTTCCCCTCTGTTGTCTCCCGTCACAGATCCACATTAACTTAGACTGCCTTTCTTCCTCCCGGTGCTGGCCACTTCCTATTTAAACTAAACCCATTTTTTAATGGGGGGGACATAGTGTGGAGATACAACTGCACATTGAAACGGTCCCTTTTGGTACAAAGGCCCTTTCTGTTAGAGTTGGTGGACAGACTGAGGGGCGAAGGCTTGTTCTGTGCCCCTTGGTTGGGACACCGTAATGTCCTGGCGCCATGAGAACTCCCGTTGGCTCTCAGATGCGGCCAATTTAGCTGTTTTTTTATTGTTATTCAGTTCAGCTGTTTTTTTTGGCTCTGCACTTCTTTCTTTTCTTGAAACAAAACAGGCAGCGTTGATGGGTTGGGCCTTACTCGGACACTGCTTCCTTTGCTGCTTTAGAAGAGGGAGAAAGCTGAGGAGAAAATGAAACCAGCTCCAGGCCGAACAGGCAACTGGCTCAGTGCCTTCTTACATCTCTGGCCAAGCGGGAAAATGTTGATAAACTTCAGTACTTTTAGGTTTTTAATGTTTTAGGTTTAAAAAAGCTTGGTTGCCTCTTTGTTTCACTGTCTGTTGATGACAGTGATTGGGTTCCTCTTCAGCGAGAATTCAGGCAACGTGTCGACAGTGAGATTTAGGCTGGAACCACTAGAGGGCGCCTTTTCATCTATAACCCGCTGTTGGTCCTTTATGTAAAATCTTTGATGCTCCCGTCCTTAACCACAAACCTGTTTTTAATTATCTGTCATTTGTAGTTCTGTTTATGTTGCACAGACTAGTGTAAATGGGTACCAAGACAGCTATGTGATGTTATTACTTGTAAAATGATGTGTTAGCATGTAGCGATGTGGCGTGTGGCGGCTTGGGCCAGAGAGCCTGGAAAAGAAGTTCAAAGCAGTTTTCTCTGTGTGGACTGGTCCCATGAGAGTTATGTTAAAGCTCTGATTGGGTTTGCTTTGCTGGTTAATCGAAGCCGTGCCTGTTTCCTGGTTCGTGTTTAAAGAGACTCAGGGAACGTTTATGCCTACTCCTCGTGCCTCATCTCACCCTCTGACCAGACCCGCTGAACCCACACACTGCTGTCTGGTGACCTCACCCCAGCTGACCCGTCTAAATCCTGCAGCTCTCGGGTGTGTGCGTGTGTTTGTTTTATTTCTCAGGCTTGTTGCTCATTATAATAAATACTCAGTTTCCTTGCTCTCAGGGGTGCTGGTACTTTGCTTGCCTGAAATACCATAGTGACCACCTTCACCAGCGATGTGGTGTTGTGGTTTACACCCAGCCCCTCCTACTGCTGGAAACTCTAGAGCTGTTTTACCGGGGCTCTCTAACGAAATTACAACCTAAACCTGGCAGAAGGAAACGGTTCTCACCCGGTGCAGTTCACCGGACATTGAATTCCATCCGTCCGTGACGGACTCGTTGCCATGGGGACATCCTCCCTCGTCCCACACAAAGCAGCCTGTGTTTGGTAAGGGATGGGGTGCAGTGGCTCTCAGTGGAGCGGATAGAAGCTGTGTTATGCGGTACGCTGTCAATGAGGGTGACCCTGGCAGCTGACAAAGACCACGTTTTCACTGGACAAAGAAGGGCTGGGCCAGCATGCCCCTGTCCCTCCTCAGGTGAGCTGGCAGAGAGTCTGCTGCTCATGTCTTAGTATTTTGTAGTGTTGGTAGATGCTAGAGCTATAGAGCCATTGTCTTCAGCAGAACAAAAATCAAAGAAGTCACTCAGGACCGCTCAGGACCACTCTTGACTTCTATGTTTTGATGCTTATGATTAATTTGCTTATTTGTCTTATGTGTTATCTCTTCTGTTGCGCTTTTCTTTGTAGCTTCTTGAATGCTAACCCCTAAACTAAACTACAGCGCTTTTGTACGTCGCTCTGGATAAGCGTGTCTGCTAAATTACAAAAAAGGAAAAATATATTATGTGATGGCTGCGGTCACTGTAAGGCGGATATCCGCTAAACGGGACACTTTGCCCTGTAGGGTCTGGAGGTTGTTTATGAATGATGAACGCACACTCGTGTACCGGCTTCTGGAGGACAGATATGACACCACAGCTGGTTTCAATCTGACAGTGCCTGTTAAATTTCACAGCCCTTTAAAGAAGGGTTTCTGCACCTTCCGATGTTCTTCACTCTAACCCTCACTGGATCTGAGAGGTCACGTGTCATGTGGCTGAGCCTCGCACCCATGCCCTTGTGTGTGTTGTATGTGGAAACTCGTCCTGGAAAAGAACTGTGCACACAGACGGGAGTCGCCCTCGTGTTTGTAATTATGTTAATGGCTGAAGTGGCGGAAGTCGGCGGAATGACGTCCGTCTGGCCACAGCCAGCCACGCTGTGGAAAACTGGGGGCTCACTCCAGACCTACTCCAGCTGTTTCACAGATGTGAATATCCATTGCCATGTGGAACTCATATTGTCCTCAGTCTTATACAACAACCACTGAACAGTCGCTGTTCATGTCAGGTGCCACACAGCTCAGAGTGAAGAGTTCAGTTCTCTATCCACTAACCCAGCTAACCCTAACCACTTCCCTAACACCAGCTAACCCTAACCACAACCCTAACACCAGCTAACCCTAACCACAACCCTAACACCAGCTAACCCTAACCACAACCCCAACACCAGCTAACCCTAACCACTTCCCTAACACCAGCTAACCCTAACCACAACCCCAACACCAGCTAACCCTAACCACAACCCCAACACCAGCTAACCCTA
>JAOVYW010000002.1:3132968-3154255 GCA_025775045.1 Hiodon tergisus
TCTCTCTCTCTCTCTCTCTCTCTCTCTCTCTCTCTCTCTCTCTCTCTCTCTCTCTCTCTCTCTCTCTCTCTGTTTATGTCAGGGTTTTATGTTTGTGTTTAAAATTCATACAAATCTCTGAAAGACACTACTATAGTTTTTAATGGCCGGGACCACGGCTGTAAAATCAATACTTAACCTACACTGAACCCCGGTTCTGACTCCTGGTGTTCACAGAAGTTCCAGCCAAGTTGTGTTCTGTGCTAGCGAGTGTAAGGGGAATTCTAGGCGCCGCTTTAAGAATGAGAGGGCAGAGAAGAACAAGCAACACGGCCACTGACCCCTGCTGAATTTGAAGAAGGGCGAGGTGACGAAGGATGAGTGCCGTTGGCTTTCGGAATGTCGCCATTTACAAAAGCTGGCTCCTCACGCTCTCTTCTGTGCTCGGAATGAGGCCAAAGCAGTTCAAGAACAACTACTCTGCTGTGCTCCTGGGGGTTTGCTTGGCCAAGGGCTAAATCCCTGCTGTATTTTGTGCTGCTGGATATTATACTGCTTCACTATCTTTCTTTTATATATATATATATATATATAGGACTCATAAGAATAATTAATAAACAATAAAAACAAACAAGTGAATAATAAATTACTAATAAAAAATAAAAGTTTTTTTTTAAATCACTGTATTCCCTTGTTAGTTTGTTTTTAAACATAACTCAATTGAAGAGCAATGTATGCAGATGCGTGGGCACTAACTACTGCTAGTAAAGCTAAAACATGCCCAGTAGGTATGAAAACGACTTCAATCACCTCTTTTTTTCCCTGCCTTTACGAGAATATGCAGCGATGTCGAGTGGAATTGGAGAGTGAAAGGCAGGGGAAATGTATAAGACAGGCGAGGAAACTGCGTAGTGTCCCTGCATAGTCACAGTGTGTTGGCCCTCCCAGTCTAACGCCAATGTCCACAGAACATTGTGGGTTATTATGGGAAAGAGTTGAGTGAATTCACGCCTCGCCTGTATCCACAGACGTTCAACCACTTAGCCCCATGCTTCGCCTGTCTAAAATTATTGGCGGGGTAATTATAGGAAAAGGTTAGATGACAAGACCTGTGTGAACTTTTGAAAGAATGTGTGCGCGAGTGACAAGTGAAGAGACTGAAAAGTTCAAAGCAAATTTCTCTCTGTCTTATATAGTGGTATACTATACAGTGTCCTATGCTATTTTGTTACAGGCAGGTGCAACATGACCGTCATTCAAAGGTGTTTGATTTTTTGTAAAAAGTTTTTATAATAATAAAATAAATTAATAAGAACCATTAAAATAAGAACCTCATTAGCTGTTCCAGATCATATTCTGAATACAATATTAAAATCAAAAGCTCAATTAGTTTGAGACTGTCTTGATTGGTAATAAATTACAAAATATAAAAAAATCATGCCGAAAGCATATAATTACCCAAAATGTGCCATCTTTTTTTGTAAATCAAGCACCTAGACGGCAGATGTAATTCTCCAATGTGAATCATTGGCCATTGGAAAAAATGCCTTTGGAGCAAACCCATTTGACATCACAGTTATAGAATCAACAGATGCACAACATCAAATAACATGCAATTGCACATACATGCACACAAACAGAAGCACAGAAATGGTGTCCAAAAGTAGACATGGAAGAGAGTCCACCACATACATCTGTTGCCTATAAGGTTACCAGTCACCAGAGAAAAAATAATGCATGCAATTTTATGGCCACTTTTGGGTCATCCTGTATAAACATGTATACATATTGTATATTGATTGACCCATAGTAGCTTAGATAGGTATATATAACATTTAATTACAAAATTCTGCACAATTCCTAACAGAACTGAGATCCCTGTATTTAGGCGACATAATCTTGCATAATCTTATTAGATTTTACTTTCCAGTGCATTCTGTTGATGGATATTATTTAATTGTGTTGACAACCCACTTTGATTGACATTGTGTCCATTCAACAGGCTTGCAACTTTTTGCCTGCATTATATATATTTTTCCTGGTTTTCGGTGATAATTTTGCATCTTTGCAGGCTTCCTGAGTGTGTCTGCCGCAAGACTTTTCGGTGAACGAGCTCGCGACGGACGGTGACTTTCCTCCCCTGTCAAAGACGAAAGAGTATGGAATGTTCTGAGAGATTTCAGTCTTTAGCTCAACAAGCTAATCATTTCTTTTGCCTGTAAGGAGGTTGTGACAATTGGAGTTAAATTCCTGGCAAGGGCGGATAGAAGCCCAGGGGATATCAATCAGGTAGGTTATGGCAAGTTTAGTGCTATTTTTTATTACACCACTGTGCTGGCATAAATATATTACTGTGCTTATACTATAGTATGGTAACCAATAAATAAAAGCGTGTATAAACATGCTTAATTAGCTAATTGTGATAATTAAAACCAATTCTGTTCCATTTCAAAGTTACTTCTCCATATGTCCTTTGAATGCTAAATACTTTTCTGTGGCCCAGGGAATTTGGGGTTTAAAATTCCACATCTCTGCAGGGCAAACTTCAGAAGAAAAGTCAAAGTCAGCTATGATGGATCGCACTGTAGCTGTAGAGGACAGGTCAAACACCACCGTTTCACAGTAAAACAGTGATGAGAATCCAACACTGCTGTACATCTCTGTGCTCCTGACCTAAGTAAGTTGCCTATGTATATTGAGATATAAGATTTTAGTGAGCACGAATCACTGTTGTAGTAGAAAAATACATGCTGAAAACTAATTATTTAGTGAATCCTGTACCTACAGTCACTGGCGTTCTGCATCACTTCTGCCAGAAAACGTGCCTGTGTAATTCTAAATGCCACCAGCCAGGAACTTAGTTTCTCTGTTATAAATGTTTTATACAAAAGTTTTCCTTCCTAAAATTTAAGGTCACCTCAACCTATAATTCGCTGACACGTAACATCGTCAAGTCTTGATTTATCGAGCTCTGACGATGCTCATATTTCTGTCTGCTTTCTGCCTTTCCAAAGCTTGAAAACGGGGCGCTAGGACCGCGGGGGCGGGTGCTATAAAGTTCCATTCGGAAAACTGCATCTGTTATTTGCGGGAGCCACCGTTACCTTTCTCTGACGGGACGAGACGGCGGACCCACGAACACATCACGGCGTAAATGTTCTGATTCGTTTAGTACGGACGTGTAATCTGTAGTTGACCGCAGTTTGGAGTTGAACCCTTGGTTAGGAACGTACCTGTCACTCAGAGATGAGAGGGGAGTTCGCATCAGGGAGCTATCAGGTCCACTTGGCAGAGAGGAAAACGTGATTGACTTTTTAACCATGCCAAGGGTTATTTTCGAACAGGTAAAAGTGTTTTTGTAAAACATGTATTTTATCCTCAATCCTATGCAGTTTTACTAGCCATGATTCGTCCAGAATTAACTTCGCCATATTGATGGCTGTTACTTTAAATGTTTCTTCAACAATTTATCTGCTCCTCAAAGTCTTCGCGCTGTGTCATTCAAAAAGATTGCATGCTTAGTTACCTAATAGCAGAAAAACTCGATTTCAAAAGTGCACTTTTCCTTCGTATGAAAGGGAATTAAAAGCTTTTGTCGCTCTTTAAATAGTCGCAATGCTGATTTATGTACGTGCCCCTTCACCAGTAACCAAGCAACAAAAAGTGGTGAGGGAGAAGTAAATATGTTTGGTTGTTTAAAGAGTTTCACAGGACAGTAAGTGCGTAAAAAAGAGTACTCTAATTAAAAACTGGTAATGGTTAGCATTATCCTGGATCAACAGGTCTTCCGCTTAAGTTTTCTTATTACAAATCTTCAAAGTAGAAGTAGATGGAATTGTGTCCAAATCCACAGCATATATGTAACTAGAAGATAAAACAATGGGAAATATCTAGAATTGATAAATAAGACAAACCATCCTGCTTCCCATGCCTACATTATTTTGAAAGCCCTGCAGAGTGTAACTTACTCAAGACAAGTCATTTAAAAAATGTATTTACTGACTGAGTGACTTCATCCATGAAAATCTCTGCGGCAGCTTTGCGTTTGATTTGACAGGCCTGCCATCAGGCAGAGAGTATTTGAGATCCACACCAGCAACAGTTGGAGAGTGAGAGAATGGTCACAGGATATGATGAGGAGTGTTGTCTGCGACAGGCTTAGAAAAGCTCGGTAGTTGGCCTGTATAAGATTCTTTTTTATACTGCTATAGTAGAGGTGCCAAAACCACTGCCCGTGGGCCAAATTACCCCACTGGGTTTGGCACACCAGAGGTGTGAAGAATTATGAGAATGATGTTGAGAAAAAAATATTGAATAATTTCGATTTCAAATCTGGATAGTATTCACAATAATATATTATTCAAATTACCGAGTATGTGTGCTGAGAATTCCCTCCCACTGCGTTGAGGGAGAAATTCAGTTAGTTGTGTCTCTGAGTATGCGTGTGTAGGTCTCTGTTCTGTCTGCATTCCTGCTGTGGCTGTAAAACTTTCCTGATGTTTTTTTCTCCCAAGTCCATTTATAGGAAAACATATAGGACCATTGTGTGTCTGTTTTATAGCAAAACTGCCGGTTTGCTATGCTTCTTTTAAACATATATCCATAAATACCTTTCCTGCACTGCATTTATTTTTAAACTTTTCCCTCTTTCTTTCTCTGTGATTACAGATTGGTGTGACCCCAGCCATGTCGCCACACCTGCGAGGTGCTTTAGGGTGTTCTTCATTCTCCTTCCCTTCCCTCCTGCTCTTTCTCTCCCTCTCTCTGCCACTACAGGCAACCCGCCACCAACGCCTCCCATCCCACCTCCCCTCATTGGTCCTCCATTCTCCCCAGCCACTATCTCGCCCCCTTTTCAGTTCCCAGGCCCGGCTGGCCTTGACCACTCACTGCAACGCCAGCTGCTACCACAGGGAAAAGCAGGAGCCAAGCCCCAGATCTCTGACCGAACACCTAGCTTTTGAAACGCTGTACTATGATGGCTCTCGTACCCTGACTAACGTGGACGTGGAAGCAGAGGAAGTGAAAGGCAGTGACGATGATCCTGCCATAGAGCTTCCAGCCAGATGGGGGCACCCTGCTTACACTTCCAGAAGAAAAAAAAGGCAGATATACGGGGCAGACGGGCGCTTCAACATCCGTGGCGATCACTTCTTGCTAGACTATCCTTTCTCCACAGCGGTCCATATATCCACAGGCTGTACCGGTGTCCTGGTGTCCTCACGCCACGTTTTGACAGCTGCTCACTGTGTGCATGATGGGAAGGACTATGTGAAGGGTGCCCGGAAGTTGAGGGTGGGCTTCTTGATGCCACCAACATCCAGCGTCGCAAAACCAGGCCTGACTACCCCCACAAAAGCTCTGGTGCGCTGGGTGCGGGTCAGGCGGACGCGTGTCCCCAAAGGCTGGATCCAGGGACCTCAGGATGTCAGCATGGATTTTGATTATGCCCTCCTGGAGCTCAGGTGGCCCCATCGTCGCCCGTTCATGCGACTGTCGGTGGCGCCCTCTTCGGAGGACCTGGCTGGAAGAAGGATCCATTTCTCTGGCTTTGACAGCGATCGGCCTGGTGAGCTAGTGTACCGCTTCTGCCCGGTGGAGGACGAATCCAACGACCTGATCTACCAGCACTGTGACGCCCGTCCCGGGGCCAGTGGCTCAGGGGTGTATGGGCGAGTGTGGGACTCTGTCCTGGAACGCTGGGAGCGTAAGGTCATTGGCGTCTTCTCAGGGCACCAGTGGCTGGAAATAGATGGTGAGAACCGGGACTTCAACGTGGCCGTGCGTTTCACGCCCCTGAAGTTTGCCCAAATCTGCTACTGGCTCAGTGGGAACCAGGTGGACTGCAGTCAGAACTGAGAGGGACTGAGGCAGATAACATGGGGCTTAGTCAAGAGGGAGAAAACCAAAACGACTGATCATTGGCTTGGTTGGCGGATTTTTGCTCCGCCAGAATGATCTCATCCACTGTTTTTGTATTTTTTATTATATGGTTCAGGCTTTGGCCCTCAAGTCCCTAAATGTGTTTTCTTTTTCTCTCATGGACAGTTTAACAAGCCACGTGCCAGGAACTGTAAGCACATCACCCAGGCTTAGCCTCAGCCCTGGCCTGCTAATGACATCATCACAGCAGCTTTTTAATGAAGTCTCTCCTTATTTCATCTGTATTTCCATCATATTTATGAACCATAAAGCAAATATTAACTTCTTGGACTGCATTTCGGTCAGATTTGCCAATTTAATTGTTTTGTTTTCATTCTCTGCGTTTTGATTCACCGCTGTACTAGTAAATCAGAAGAAATCACTAAACCCATTCATTTTGGTCAGTCATTTAGGGCCACTGTGCAGCTATAATCTTGAATTAAACACAAGATGCGTGATGAATGTGGCTCAAAAATAAACAAGATGAAGGTATATGAGACACATCTATGAGATACTTGGAATGTAGTTTTATGAGACTAATTATGAATGTTTATGCCTTTTATTTGGCATCATGAACTAAATTATTTTTTTAAATGCAACAAAAGAAAAATCACGCTTATAGGAAAACTAAAACAACAATGCTTTCTTTTCCAACACAAAAACCTCACCAGTCTGTCAAGCTCTTCTCTGGCCAACACTGATGGCACTCTTTATAGAGGTCTTGGACTGTTATAATCTGTTATAATCAGAGGAACCCCACTAAGATGCACAACAATGTATTTAGGGTGGCCGTTACGCCCCCCCCTCCCAGCTTGGCTGTCCGTCAGCCCAACTCTGAGTGTTTTCCCAGGGCTTGAGGGTGTGGCCCCAGGCTGTGTCCCTCACGGATTCTTTTATCCAGAGCAATGTACAAAAGTGAAAAAGTTTAATGGTAAACATTCAATACAAGACACTGAGCTACCATGCCCTATTGAGAAGTACTGCAACAAGGTGCCAATACAAGCACTACTAAGGAGATAGAATACATCTCAATTACAAACAATCAATATACTCAGTAAACAAGAAAAACTTATTAAAGGTTTAGCCATCCCAGTCCCTAGGGGGAGATTAAGTGTTGTGATGTGAGGTGGTGTTGGAAGAGGTAAGTTTTCAGTTTCCTCCTAAAGGTCTGTTGATAAAGTCAGTAACAGCAACAACCAAACAGACACATATTTTCCAGTTCCCTTTTCACAGATTTACCCCTCCGTGTTATCATTTTAAGGGAAACCTGATGAAAGGATAAATTAGTTGCATTATTGCATTTTTGGAAAGCACTTCATAAATAACTATTATTTTTATTCTTTGCCCTGACCTAAACTATTGCAGATCTACTCATCCCTAAAAGCCACGAGGATTGTGTCTCAGTTCCTCCTTTTCCCAGGTGACCTCTGACTTGCAAACTACCTATAGGAGTCGCCTGTATGCAAGCAGCACCAGGCTTTGGTGAAATGGTCAGACACACACTAACCACTTTTAAATGTAACGTATAGCTACAGATGCAGCTTCTCCCTAACATGACAGCTTTTAAATTAGCATGTTCTGTGTCTTTTCCCGTAGAGTACAAAGGAGATGGATGGAAGGAGAGGACTTTAAAACAATTAAGTAAATTATTGTTTAGCATCATTTTTTTAAGGGCTTCTTATTTTTATTTCACAATTTCTTAGAGTTGATCTTTAGCATCAACGATAATCATAAATTGACCTGTAGTATCAAAATTAGTGTAATGTGCCAAGATTATAATGCAGTGTCAGTAAGTTCTGGTATAACTTTATAAGCTACGGGTGCAAATGCAAAGCAGGAAGACTGCATAATGACACCATTCCTAAGACAAATTGAAAGGAAAATTAATGTCGATTAGGTTTATAACTATAATACTACCAATAGGTAATTGGTAATAAGTTGGCTCATCTAATACGAACAGGATCGAAATCTGTCCTGGCGTTGCCTGGGTGGTTATTTCAAAAGCGACTCTCCAAGGCAACTTACTTTCTGGGTAAATTGTAAATTAAAAATACTTAATAAAACTTAATAAAATACTTAAAAATTGTCAACATTAGATTAACTTCTTATTCGGAAGCTACCACGCTATCACAATGTTGATTGGTAAATTGCTCCAAGTACACTTTTAATTATGTTACAGTTTACTCCTATTTATTGAGTGTTTTTTTAATGAAAATTCCGTGGTGGCAACCACAAATTAACGATTTACCTGCTAATTCGAATAAAAAATAAAGTCCGTAAGCGTTGATGAAAAAACAAAATGGATCGCTTAGAAATGTCTTTCCCTCAACAAACAACATTGGTTCATAACGTGTTCACATCTAAATCTTTGCAATTCACCGTCCTTAAACTCGGACAAGCAACCAACAGACGTCTAGCGGAGTGGGCGACGTAGATGAGAACGAGCACGTTAGGGTATGCGCTACGTACCTACCGTCGAAATCCGGGTAGGAAGCACTCTGTCCAAGATGGCGACGACCACGGAGAATAGCAATGCCGGAGTGGCAAACAAGAAAAAACATCTAGGAATACCTGAGTCGATCTTTGTGGTGAGGAAATAAGACCACCGAAGTCCCACTCACTATACATGTATATGCAAATAGGTTCCAATTCGTTTGGATCACTTTACTTACTAGCACGTTAGCTCGCAGGCCAAATATATCCAAAGCTACATCACTTTTTAGGTAGTTGCATTGGAGCTATTGGTTATATTAAACTAAAACACATGCATTTAAACAAAGCTAAACAACATCCTCCCTGTAGTCCTGTTGGTATAATCTGTCTAACTTAAGTGTATTCGGTAACAATGTGTTGATTTTACAAATCGGATCTAATTAAATAGATCAACTAAGATAGACCCTTTGTTTAACGGTCAATCAAGAATGCCATACTGTTAGGTAGCATGCCATGCAATACTCGGTTTCAGTTAGTGTAATTTTGGTAATAAGAATAGTTACTCATTGTTTACTCACCTTTAGGTTTCGAGTAGTTTTACTAAGTAACATCATATATCACTGTATCGTTTCATAACGCTAAATATTTTTTTTACTGCTTGAGTTTCTTTTTACGGACATTGAATTCTGTTTCTCTTTAATAATTGACAATTTTTTATTTTTTGACATAGTTTTTATTTTTTGACATGATGTCATCTTCAAGTCACGTTCTTAGATTTATAAATGTAATTGGTATGGCGGGTGACAGCTTGTGTTCTCCCGGTTCAGGAGGATGTAGATTCGTTCATGAAGCTGCCCGGCAATGAGACTGCAGACTTAGTCCTGAGGAAGCTTGATGAGCAGTACCAGAAGTACAAGTTTATGGAGCTCAACCTGACCCAGAAAAAACTAAGGTATTAAGTCCTGTTCTGTGCCTGTAAATAAATAAATAAATCAAATTTGATGTTTGAACAAGGTGACCGATTCAATTAAAACATACCCCCGATAGGCAACAACATGAGCGGTTAACCACCGTAATATGATGCTGATCCTGTATGTAAGTTTTTTTTTTTTTTTTTTTTTTTATTAATTCTTTCTCAGGTTAAAAAGTCAGATTCCACAAATTAAGCAGACGTTAGAAATTTTGAGACACATGCAGAAGAAAAAGGTACGTTCAGACTTCTCTGACATTCTCTTGGTCTTTATTCCCCCCACATTATCACCATTATCTTCCATGTTTTAAATTCTCTCTTGTCGTTCCATCCCAGGAGACCACAGAACCAATGGAGACACACTACCTGTTGGCAGATAACATTTACTGTAAGGCTTCTGTGCCACCCACTGACAAAGTATGCTTGTGGCTTGGGGTAAGTTTGGTCAATGTGATTTAAGTTCACCACTAGCCTTCTCTACTCTCTTCAGACCCATATTCCTCATACACATTAATGGTCATTGGTGACGTTAAAGTATGTATAATGTATATATTATTATATTATATATAAATGTATAATGAAAAAAAGGTACAGGAGAAATAATACTAAATTAAAAAGAGGGTTGTCTTGCTATGTTCACCAAGTTCTTTTTGCTGTTGTCTAGGCAAATGTGATGCTGGAGTATGACATAGATGAAGCAGAGTCCCTGCTTGAAAAGAATCTAGCCACTGCTTCCCGAAATCTGGACTCCGTTGAGGAGGACCTGGACTTTCTTAGAGATCAGTTTACAACCACTGAAGTCAGTATCCTTTTCCCAGGCCATGGCCCCGTTGAAATTCAAATGAGAGGAAGGAAGGCTTTCCTTTACAGACCACGAATAACTCTGATTGGACGGTCATTCTTTTAGAGGATGAAAAGTTAAGTATGAATTTCATCATGAAAACCACTGTCTATTTTTGTATTAACCCATATGTAATCCCTATCTGGAAGTTTCATGGGATTATAAAATGCTCTGAAGTGACTGAGAAAGGTAAGATTAAATGGGTAACAATGATCAGTCTCGATTGACATTAGTTAAAAGAATCTACAACATCGATATGCAACATTCCCTTTTTCCTTTAACCCTCATTTCCCCTCCAGACATGGCGCGAGTCTACAACTGGGATGTTAAGAGGAGAAGCAGAGATAATCTTTCTAAAATAGCTGATAGATCTTAAAAGTCCTGCCCCAAACTACCACATTCACCCTGTAGTACACCCTGCTGTTTGCATCCTGGCCAAGGTGTTTTGATTTACAGATTTTTTTTTAAATATGTAACATTTTTGGAATTAAAAAAAAAAACAAAAAAACAAAAATGGAATCTTTGACAGTGGAATATACTAGACCAAAAGTTTCTCTGTCTGATATTTTTTGTCTTAGTTTTATTTATATTGTATACAGCTTCTGCCATCCTTTTTTGCTCTGGCTGTTGCCAAGGGATCATTGTCAGGTTGTTATTGTGTCAAGGGTTTAATGAGACTGGTGTTAATATGCCTGTGATGCTGTCAACCTGGTGGCTAGTATGCGGCCCCTGTATATTTCTGCAGTGATGGCTGTTCAGCTCTGCATACATAAATGCTGGATAAAGAAGGTAAGATGGTGATTCCATGGGGTCAAATCACTTATCATCCTCCCTTTACTCACCTGGAAATCAAAACCCAACCTATCCTCTGGAAGAGGTGCTTGTTGTCTATTTAATATCAATAGTGGCATTGTACCATGATGTACTAATTTAACACAAAAAAGTTCTGTTAAATTAACTAAAATATTTTATCCCCCTCAGGTCTACTATTTTGGCATGTGAAATTGCATGTGGCCAGTTGTCTGTTAATTGTTATGTAACATTTTTCCCATTCAGATTATGCTCACAGGGGTATGGGTCAGAATAAAAAAGTACCATGATTCCTGATACCTGTTCTCTTATGTGCGTACAATTTGTCCCTTGGGGGTTGGGAAATGGTAGGTATACAAGAAATGTATTTGGATACTTTAAAAATCGTTACAAAATACACTTTATGGACAAAAGTATTGGGCCACACCTCTTAATTATTGAATTCAGGTGTTTCATTCAGTCCCATTGCCGCAGGTCAAGAACCTAGCCATGCAGTCTACCTTTACAAACATTTGTGAAAGAATGGGTCGTTCTTAGTAGCTCACTGAATTTGAGCATGGTACTGTAATAGGATGCAACTGTCAGTTTGTGAAATTTCTTCCATCCTAGATATTCCACAATCAACTGTAAGTGGTATTATTGCAAAGTGGAAGCGTTTAGGAACCACAGCAACTCCATGTAAAGTTACAGAGCGGGGTCACCATAGTGCGTAATAGTCGCCAACGCTCTGCTGACTCAATAACTGTGTTCCAAACCTCTTCTGGCACTAACATCAGCACAAAAACTGTGAGCCGGGAGCTTCATGGCATGGGTTTCCGTGGTCGAGCAGCTGTATGCAAGCCTTACATCACCAAGCACAATGCCAAGCGTCGGATGGAGTGGTGTAAAGCACACCACCACTGGACTCTGGAGCAGTGGCAACGTGTTCTGTGGAGTGATGAATCACGCTTCTCTATCTGGCAGTCTGACGGACGAGTCTGGGTTTGGCGAATGTCAGGAGAAAGTTTCCTGCTTGACTGTATTGTGCCAACTGTAAAGTTTGGTGGAGGAGGGTTAATGCTATGGGGTTGTTTTCTGGGGTTGGCCTCAGCTTACCAAGACATTTTGGAAAATACTATGTTTCCAACTTTGTGGAAACAGTTTGGGGAAGGCCCTTTTCTGTTCCAGCATGACTGTGCCCCACTGCACAAATCAAGGTCCATAAAGGCATGGTTGGATGAGTTTGGTGTAGAAGAACTTGACTGGTCCGCACAGAGCCCTGACCTCAACCCCATCGAACACCTTTGGGATGAACTAGAATGGAGATTGCGAGCCAGGCCCTCTCGTCCAACATCGGTGTCTGACCTTACAAATTCTCTTCTGGAAGAATGGGCAAAAATAACAACAGACACACTCCAAAATCTTGCAGAAAGCCTTCCCAGAAGAGTGGATGCTGTTATAGCTGTAAAGTGGGGACCAACTTGATATTAATGCCTATGGATTTAGAATGGGGTGTCATCAAAGCTCCTGTAGGTGTAATTCGTGTCCCAATACATTTTTCCATATAGTGTACTTTCTGGATTACTTCAGAATTTAAAATAATAGTACATATGGAAGGGATTTGCAAGAACCGTATAGCTATATAGTTGTCTTAATAATTAATCCTTTTAGTTTTGAACACAAGCCCCCAAAAATTGTACATTTTATTTCAGCTTATATAAACGTAAAACATTTTTTTTAAATTCTTTATAAAACATGAGTTTAAATAGTAGTTATACAAAAGTATATACAAACCTGTGCATACTTTATATTTTGTAAAGTCTCTTGAGTCTGTGAACCAGTGCCATTTTCTGAATCACTGAGTTTGTCATGTCATATGTCAATTGTTTCTTGTTCCTACTTAAATTGGTTGAAATGGAGAAATGTTTTGTTTTCAGGATACAATTATTGCTTTGTGGGGGTAAGCTTGCACAATGCATAATACTTGTTTGTGTTCTTTCTTCTCAAATAAGTGAAAAATAATTTAAAATAGTAATCTAAATGTATTCAAATTACTGACTTGGAGATATGTATCAGATTGCGTTAAAGATAATAAATAATACTACGGAATCGATATTCTACAGCGGAACACTTCTAAAAAGTAACCAAACTTAGAAAGTCCGGAGGATGACGCAGCTTTTTTGGCATAAGTAGTAAACCTAGATTTCCGTTATACCTTTTTTACAACACACGGTGCCCCGATGCTTTCCTGTAACCATTGTTGCACAGTTCACAGCCAATGGAATTTAAAAGTCTGACTGACTGCGTTTCTAATACATTTATTACGAGCTGGCCAATCGCTTGTGGTTGAGTATTCACTGTCTATCTGACTTGCAATAAAAACGAAGTCTCCACTTTATAGGTTTTAAGGCATACAAATGCAAGTGCTAATTGATGTGTATGCAATCCTGGGCGCAGTAGGCACTAGGAAAAATCTGTTTTGAGTCAATGTTAATTGATGGATTTTTTTTCTTTTACACAAATTATAAATGGATATTTAATTTACGGCAGCATGTATAGAAAAACCAGGTCAGTGTACTACACTACTTTCGCTCTTAGTTTTGAAGTACTTTTACTATCAACATTACTGTGGTGTGTTTCCCGCCAGCATAATCTTTGGTAGTCAACTGTTTTCCCCCCGGTTTTTGTTAAGGGTTAGGGTTTCAAATTTAAAGGTTTTTATTCAGTATAAATAACAGCACACACATTTTTATTTATCTCATTTAAAACGTTTTCATCTCAATGCCCAAGCTGACACTTTGCTTAGATAGTAAATATCCCAGTAATACTACACAGAAAAATTAAATACAAGCGACTACATTACCTTAACTAATGACCAATGTGTTCATGGCTAAGTAAACTTGGGTCACGTGGCTTCCTATTCAGATCCATGTCGAACCTCCTTATCTGTGGGTGGGATGAGGTAGTTAGTCATCAAACAAAGCTTGCATTTGGAAAGAGGATATACGTAATTTAATGGGACTTGCGGTGTTTTTCTTGATTAGAACGAATTTTCTGGCAGTTCGAAGGCTCCCTCTCGGTTCTCCATACTTGAGATATGATCATTTCTCACTTGGCTGCAAACAAGCAGGAGGTTGCGTGTCTGTAAGTAAATTATTTGACATTGTGCAAGGTTTTGTTTCTTTGTATTTCAGTCACCTTCTGCACTCTGGTGGTCGGATTTGCGAAATGCAAAACATACCAGTTGTGGAAAACCTCTTGCATCCATTTGGCATTTTAGGCAATGGCATTACATGGCTAATACAGTTTGTTCCTGTATTACTTGCTACACTAGTTCCTAGCTGAAGTTAAACCTGTAACCCTGGGGGAATGGGAAGTTAATAAAAAATAAACCAATAATAAAAAAATAAACCAATATAAGCAATATTCCTGAATAAAGAGCCTCATATTGCAAAGCATTTTGTGTTTAGTTTTACAAGAAAGTATAACTCTCACAACATCTAGCCTTATATTTCACATAATTAGGCCTTTATTCAGCAACTTGTTGAGCAAGTAATGTGCCATTCTGTGAAGAACCCAACTATCGATGAAGCTGCTTCTGGAAATATTTAGGGCTGTTGCAGGTTTAGACTTCCAAAGCAGTTACCCCTTTTTATTCGTACAGAGAACTCTGGTTTTTTAGTGACTTACAAATCATAGCTCCTAGAATATACCAAAACACACAGTAATCTTTAGTTAGTTAGTTTTAACGAGAGAGAAAAAATTAGTGTACAGCTCACATTACTTCATTTGAGTACATTTCGGTTCTTTTCAGCTACATGACACTGTACAGCTCCAAAACTGGAAATTCACATTACAGCACCCTACAGCTTGAAGGAATTGACCATTAAAATAACGACAGAGAACACTCAAGGAATGTTGAAAGAAAATTAAACCGTTTGGAATATTTCACTGGTCTGTCCTAGCCAGCAGATAGTGATGTAGGAGGTGCTGTGTGAAGGGTTTCTTTCGGTTCAGCTTAGGTTTGGAGGAGGGATACGCAAAACTGAGTGTAGTCCAGGAGAGAATCTCAGTGCGGGGGGGGGGGTTTGAGGCTTTATTATTAGTTTTCTTTATTAAATTCTACGACTCTCCCACCATTTCCAGTCCGTTACGAGAGTGTTCAAATTGTAGTCCTGGGCCAGGTATCCCCGTTCGCATTCCACATTCGCAGGGGAAACCGTCGCAAACCATAGGCTCCATCTTCAGTTGTAACAGTCTTGCGCACAAGAACACTGATACCTTTTTCACGCTATGTACGACCACACTGAACCAAGCATGCTCATACCTACCTCTTACCTGAGACACGATACATTAAAAATTCTAACATCTTAACATTTACACACTTCAAACCGTCCTAAAGTGGGACCGGTGGTCAATGCACTTCCGTTAAACGCTTATTTCCTCTGGGAAAATATGAGTGGATTTCCTATCAGATGTAAAAAAAAAAAAAAAACCCACTATGCTGATGTGTGGCATGATCGTGGTTTGTACTTAAATCTGTGCAACAGTGCGCTGAGTGAGAATCTAAGGAAGCTGATCTACAAGACTAAATAAGGCTGTGGTCCGCAGTGGTCCAGTGCATAGTTACTTAGACCCCCAGATACACTATGGGTCTTGCTTTTTCAGACCAGTTAACCTATGTCAACATTAGGTTTTTCAAGGCTTCAGCCAGAGACGGGATTGGGCTACTGAGCATGCCCAGCAAGTTGTAATAAACGCACGAGGCACTGGTAACGCGTAAAATGGATCAAGTGACGCACAAGAATGCGAGTGACTGGATTGCTACAAGCCATTTACAGACACAAAAAGACTTAAATGGATATAAGGATGTAGCAGGATTTGTGTTGTTGTACGAAAATAAAAGAATCATTTGAAAAGGGATATGATATATAATTTGGTTATTAGGAAGTCTTCCTTAACTAGAAAAGTAATATTGGCTCTGTCTTAAAGCTTTATCATTGCATCTTAAAAAAGAAGGTGCATCAGCTGTATGGGACATCAACAATGACAACTAAAAAAGAATATATAATGGGAGAATACAACAAAAATGTAGTGTGTGTGTATATATATATATATATATATATATATATATTGCAAATGTCAAAAACTTCTTAGACATTCTCAATAGCAAATATACCATCCAAGCACTACATTACATTTCCCCCACCTATTAATTCACATCAACAAAGATGCTCTCAACAATGGCAGTTTTGATACCTAGCCATTGGTCTTTGGGCAATGCAGTCTCTGGGCAATGCAACTCAATACTTGTCCCATGGCTCTTGTGCCAGGATTGACTCCAGTAGATGTGACCAGACGGTGCACAGTGCCCTGATTCAGGACTAGCAAAAGGAGACAGAACTTCATTTCCATCTTTTTCGCCACACGGTACCACGCAAGACCGGCCTTACAACGCGGTTTCCTGCTCTGCGAGGGACAGGGATGAAGAACAGATAAGGGCCCTTAGAAAATGTCCATACTGTTTATTTTGCGGATACAGGCCACTCCCAGGTATTCCAAAGCTGAGATGGGCGGGGGATGGCAGGGACATGAAGCAGCTTCGTACCCTCTGAAAAAGATAACCGTGACATTTGTATTTAAAAAAGCACGGCCAGACTGGATGGGAAAAGGGGCAGTTTTAGTAGGGTGAAGAGAAAGTGGCTGCAGTCAGGCTGGCAATGGGCAGGGCTGGAAGGATGAGACGTGGCACGTGGCGAGGTAGAGGGTAAAGCTAGGGGGTGGGGAGGATCAGCAGAAGCACCGGCGGTCGCTCTTGGTGACCTCCTCGGACGAGTGGACCACGTTAGGCACGAAGCCGCTTTTCACGCCCTCCCAGCCCTCCTGGACGACGATGTCACCCCGCTTGACCAGCTCGAAGATGTCCCGCGTCAGCTCCGTGAAGGCCTTCTCCACGTTGACGGCGTCGCGGGCGGAGGTCTCCACGTAGCGCATGCCGTAGGCGCCCGCCAGCTTCTCTGCCTCCTGCTGGCTCACCTGCCGCTGGGCCTCCAGGTCGCACTTGTGGCCCACCAGGATGAAGACGATGCTGTGGGGTTGCACGTGGCTGCGCGCCTCCTCCAGCCACTCGTGAACATTCTGGAACGAGCGGCGGTTGGTGATGTCGAACAGCAGGAGCCCGCCCACAGAGTTACGGTAATAGGCTCTGGTTATGGATCTGGGGGTGTGGTCAAGAGAGTGGCGGGACGAAGAGAGCAAGATGATGTAGATGCGGGGAAGGAGTGATGGAGAGTAAGGATGGAAAGAGGAGGAAGAGAGAAGGAAGACAAAAAAAGGACACATATGGGTGAGGTGGAGATTGATTTGTGATGGAGGGAAAGGATGGACATTTAAGGAGAGAGAAGGTTATAAGAAAGGAGGTATAGTTCAAGATGGAAAGATAATGAGAAAAAAAGTTTTGTAAGAATGTTTTTTAAAAGGGGCCAAAAGATATAAAACAGAATACTAAACACTATGCAATTTCTTTAAACACATTGATTATCTCAGAGACATATGAGAAGGTGCAGAGAATGTTGGTTTCACAGCTTACGTAAACCTGACAGATAGAGTTTAATAGAAGCTTATTATTTTTGCAGCTGATCATGTATGCATTATTCTCAAGGTAAGTAATTCGATCTACGACATTCTCTGGCTTATTCACACTTTTAAACATAATAAATACAATGGTTTACTGTATGATATCCCATCACGGGTGGCGGGTGGGAATTTTTTGTTGTATTTTAGCTGTACCCAAATCCGGACCCAACTGTTTGTGACCCTAAATTGACATTTAACTTGAACAAGTCGTGTAGACAATTTAAATTAACATATTTATTCATCAGAGCTTTAAAAAACAGGAGTGGATTTATATTTTAAGTATAAAAATAGGCATAAACACGTGGGAAACCAAGTACCTGAATCGCTCTTGTCCCGCAGTGTCCCAAATCTGAAGTTTGATACGTTTTCCTGGCTCTATCTCGACCAGGCGCGAGAAAAAGTCCACCCCGACTGTGGGATCGGACACTTGAGCGAAGCGTCCCTCGGTGAACCGTCGGATCAAGCACGACTTCCCCACCGTCGAGTCGCCGATAACGATCAATCGGAACTGGTACAGCCATATAGCTTCCATGTTTCGCAAAGCCTGGCGAGAAACATGATACCACTATCATTCTAAGTAGACAATTACGCCATTCCATCCACCGTTTTCTCTGCGGTGGCGTTTTAGTATTGAAAAGGTTATTTGAAAACAAAGCACTGTTGTTCTTTTCGGTATATATTTCCGTCCAAATCCCCAGAGAAAGTGTTAAGGAAATACATATTTCTTGTCATTCCCTTCTTAAATAGGTTTTAGGGATGGTTGATAGTTATTTTAAAAACCCCATCACAGCATTGTCAGAATATACACTACCTTGACCAAGTTAATCTCTCATCGTCCAAACAACTTCAACGTGTTAAAATAAACAATAACGTTCACTGTGTTCAACGTCGCTAAGTCCTTGAAGTAACTATGTTTATATGACTATATAATTATAATTTCTACGTAGCGTTTCCTTTAGATAAAAGCATCCGGCCTGGTCTTACCAGAAATAATAATACTAAGGCACGGTTTACTGAAGCATTTAACATTCAAAGGTTATGTGGGCGCAATATGCAGCTATAGGGAACACAATCTTAACAAAGAAGTTGTAGTGGGGGTTTTTTTAACCGGGAGACCAAAGCATTTACTCAAAAGCATCAAACTGCCCATATTTTCCTCTCAAAAAACATGAGCTTTCTGAAACTCCAAGGTCAGTTGACCTCCATTTTGATAACAAAAATCCAGTTGAAATTCTGATAGCATTCGTTGTAATTGTTATTCTATCAGTCATGTACATTTTCTACCGATATATAATGACTACATAAAAAAGGAACATCGCTGCGCTGTATTATATGAAGTTAAGTTGTGACCAAATAAATACCTGATGTTGTTGTTTAACCAATAATTGATAACCCACCCTCTCCACGCACGTTTTTCTTATTAATTACAAAAGCGAAGAGGTGGCTTGTAATCACCGGGTAGCTTCCGTAGGCCTGGTAGCCAATTCGCGACGCACATAATAGCCTGTTACAAAAGCATTTGATTCAGAAGCATAAGAATTAGACAAATACAGCTTCGTTGTTTACCGTGTTTTGTCAAGCTTCTCAGAGCTTGGGGGCTGCAAACTCCATTGTTCTTAATAATCAACAAAGCCAAAATGGTTATCCTAAAAAATATCCAGCAACTAGATTTTAGTGCGAAGACCGTGACAAACCCCACCGCGTAGCTTATACATTTCTGTTTTTAAAATGTCTAGTTTATTGTCACGATTCTATTGATTGATTTGTAAGATAAGTAAACGCCTTCGGGATCTCTTGATTGCTGTCATGTATTTTTTATTGCATGTTTTAAAGATGGAGAAATGTTGGTAAATTTGCTGATGAAATGGAAGCAACATCAGCATCATATAGCCTGACTCATCCCGCATCAGTACCAACTGCCGTAAGACGCCTAACAGCAGCGCTAAAAAATGTTCCGTCTCGTTGGTGCGGGTATTACCGTAATAATTCTTGTAGGTGGTTAGTAGAGGTTTAAAGTGTATTCAACAGCCTAATAATTTAGCGAGTCATCTCCCTTTCGTAACCAGATAAACGCCATTAGGGCTCAGGCCATTGAGTATAGTTTTTATAACGGCAGATTTATTGGTGGGGAAAACTACACCCGTGGAACACGTATTACAAATGTCCAACGCCCCTATCTACGACAGGATATGGGAGACGTAGTTTATTTCTTGTTACGATCAATACCATATAGGGAAAGAAAAACTTCAACCTTCCATCTTCCGACGCTTAAGCGAAAATGGGCGTGTTGCTGATCGAGCTGAGATTCCAGGAGCTGACAGCTGATTATAACTTCTCGGCGAGAAGCAGGAGACTGCGTTTGGGTAGACAGCACGAAGAGCAAGACCTATCGTCATGGAAATAGGCAAACATGCTAAAACATATTTTAAACCTATTGATATATTAAACAGGCTGCTATAATAGTAAGTAGTAAAATGCACTTTGTGTTCACCCATTTAAAAGTTGAGTTTAAAACTTAAGAAAAGGAAAATGTTTATTTTAGTTTTTTTTTCTAATGTAAATATTTATGTTCATGAATTTGGGTTGTATTAAACGTTTATGGGTAAACTTTATGGTGCCCTTAAAATTGATAAGGCAATGCAATTCAGAACCCAACTGCTGACAATTTGATTATGCAACATAAGTGAATACGAAGATGCCAAGATACTGGTCTATGTACAATAAATCGTCTCCTAAGCTAAAAGTTGACCTCAGGGGAGCTGACGGAAATATATAGTAAATTAAAATTAAAAACAGCACACAATTAAAGTGAATATTTTGTCTCCAGGTGAATAACGAAGGAGTTTCTAAGATTTTTTGCTGGCAGGAGTCATGCAGCAGGAACACTTGTTCAAAGTTCTCGTGATTGGAGACCTCGGGGTAGGGAAAACATCCATTATCAAGCGCTATGTGCACCAGATTTTCTCACAACACTACCGCGCAACGATCGGGGTTGACTTTGCGCTGAAAGTCCTGAATTGGGACCACCAAACTGTCATCCGCCTACAGCTGTGGGACATCGCCGGTATGCGAATTCTACTTCTTCTCTTAATTTTGTTCGGAAATGTGATTTCTGATATTGCAGATCCCTTTGCCTCTTTTTAAAAATATTTACTGGTGGTGCTCTTTAGGTCATTGTTGGTTGGAATATTTGTTAACGTTTTCCAGTGTGTGTGACTGTCACCCATTTTTTGAGCATATAAAATTTTAGGCATTCATGAATCATAGTCTCATATGATATACCATATGTTCATTGTAGTAGGGTTCCTAGTAAAGTAATAATGGTGTCATTTTATCCATATGGTCACACTCACGAAAATCTGATTGAATAAACTGGGCATACTGAAATGGGAGAAACTGATTGTACATGCTGCTGGAATGTGTGCCTTGTGTTAATCTTAGCTGGTCTCATGCTCATATTGGCGTCACATGAGTGGTCTAGTGCCAAAAGCCCATCTCCCTCCTCTCTTCTCTTTTCACTAACATGAGGACTCACCCGCCCCCTTTCTCTTTCTCACTCAAGTCACACACAAACTTATGAAGTCGCTCCAAAGAGTTTTAGTAAAAGTAAAAAAATGAGACATTATTCATTCATTTTCATTCTCTCTCTCTCTCTCTCTCTCTCTCTCTCTCTCTCTCTCTCCTTGTCTCTCCCAGGGCAGGAGCGCTACGGCAACA
>JAOVYW010000002.1:3168138-3180642 GCA_025775045.1 Hiodon tergisus
GGAAGGAGAGGGTGTTTATGATTAGCAAGCGGGGAAGGGGAGGGTGTTTATGATTAGTGTGTGTGTAGGGAGGGTGTATATGATTAGTGCAGGTGTGAGGAGGGTGTTTATGAATATTGCAGGTGTGTATGATTTGCGCGGGCGTGTGGAGAATTTTTATGATTAGCACAGGTGTGGGGAGGGGGAGGGTGTCTCTGATTTGAATTCCAATGGTGTGTGTGACGGCCGCTGTCCACATCAGGTTTGCTCACATGGTTCCCAGCCTTCGGAATGGGGAAAACAGGGAACTAGCCTGGAGGAAGACCATCAGCCCCTCCCACTTGTGTTTCTGAGGGATGACTGAATCCTCCCCACAGTTGTGCAGAAGCCAGGCTGGGTTGGAGAGGCAGTCACCAAGCAGAGAGGAGCGGGGCAGGTTAGTATGCTTGGCCAATGGGGCCTGACAGGGCGGGGTGGAGTCTGGGATGAGCGGTCTCGGACTGGATCAGCAGAGGCACCGCCGGTCACTCTTGGTGACCTCCTCAGAGGAGTGGACCACGTTGGGTACGAAGCCGCTCTTCACGCCTTCCCAGCCCTCCTGGATGGTGATGTCCCCACGCTTGACCAGCTCGAAGATGTCCCGCGTCAGGTCTGTGAAAGCCTTCTCCACGTTGATGGCGTCGCGGGCAGAGGTCTCCACGTAGCGCATGCCATAGGCCCCGGCCAGCTTCTCGGCCTCCTGGCGGCCCACCTGCCGCTGGGCCTCCAGGTCGCACTTGTGGCCCACCAACAGGAAGACGATGCTGTGTGGCTGCACGTGGCTCCGTGCCTCCTCCAGCCACTCGTGGACGTTCTGGAAGGAGCGGCGGTTGGTGATGTCAAAGAGTAGAAGCCCGCCAACAGAGTTGCGGTAGTAGGCCCGTGTGATGGACCTGAGATGGGGGCGGGAGAAGAGGAAGAGCCGAAAAATGTATGGGAAAAAACAGAGGAACGGAAGCCCGGTGGTATGGGAGGATAGAGGGATGTTCCAGAAAGGATTTAAATGAAAAGAGAAAAGTAATGTTGAAGAAAGGGGGGTGGACACCAAAAAAGGAGGAGGATACGGTGGGGGAGGAAAAGTGGAGAAAGGGTGAGAGGCGAGGAAAAGTGAGAAAGGGTGAGAGGCGAGGGAAAGTGTGAGAAAGCGAGAGGTGTGGGAGGAAAATGGTGAGAGGTGGGGGAGGAAAAGTGTGAGAAAGGGAGAGGTGGGGGAGGGAAAGGGTGAGAGGTGGGGGAGGGAAAGGGTGAGGTGGGGGAGGGAAAGGGTGAGAAAGTGTGAGAGGTGGGGGAGGAAAAGTGTGAGAAAGGGCGAGAGGTGGGGGAGGAAAAGGGTGAGAGGTGGGGAGGAAAAGTATGAGAAAGGGTGAGAGGTGGGGGAGGAAAAGTGTGAGAGGTGGGGGAGGAAAAGTGTGAGAAAGGGTGAGAGGTGGGGGAGGAAAAGTGTGAGAAAGGGAGAGGTGCTTTTGTTTAAAGGTTTGGCTACACAGTGTTTTCCCCTGAGTAAATGAGACATTGGGTCAATGGGAGAGAGAGGGAAGGAGTTTCTGACAGCAAGCATCTTCACTGCAGAGGAAATGGGCGTAACATTCTCCCAGCGTTGCTGTAACATCACAACAATTTTTTTTAGCTGAGAGCACCTAAAACATTAGGTTTTCCCAAGGTGAAAATTTGGCCAAAGCAGTGCTGTTGAAAATCTCATTTGATTCTCATATGGATTAAAAATCCGTTAACCACACACTGTTACAGTGTGTCATAAAGGGTTTATTAACTGTCATACTGACAGAGGGGTTTACAAATTCATACTGACAGTGGGTTTATACATTTTTTTTAAAAAAAAGATTTAAAGATTTTTATTAGTTTAATATCTTAGTAACATTTCTAGGGTATATTTTTCTTCTTGCAGACAAGAAATGTTTATTACTAGGTCTCTGTCAGTGAACTAAATGGAACAGTATTGTGAAAATACAATATATTACAGATCACGTGCTTAGCAGGGAGAAACACATAGAACTTGTTTTAATAATTTCAAAACAGATCACGCAACTATGAGGAAATGGTTGAAATGCACTTTGGGCCACTACTCTTTACACTTTAACTCACTACCCTTTATTCTTTCTGTACTTCAGTTTGGCTAAATCAGTGGTTCCAGAATTGTGGGTTGGGTGCCACAGTTTGCTATTTTCATAACTAATATTGCAGTACGTTTTACGTGTGGTCCTGGTTACAGGTATCCACACCTGACGTGTTTGGAAAGGTCTTAAAATGACCTGTTACCGAAGCTAAATATAGGACAGTGCAGCGAAGACAATGTTAACATTTACAGTCCCTTCATTCTGGCTTCCATTTAAATCGGAATCTTAAATGACTGTTGTTTCCTAGTAATTGCTCTACTCCATTAACGCGGAGGAATTCATAAGCCACAACCCCGTGTGTAACGGATAGCCAAGTCACATAATTAAGTGAGTGGGTTAACCAAAATCACTTGACAGTTCTCAGGGACTAATGTACCCACGCGACGGCGGTGCACCTGCTTCTCCTCGTCACTGCTGTGTCATTCCGCGCGCAATGTCCACCCACCATCGCTCTGACGCGCAAACGCTGCATCCAAGATTACAGGCACCTCCATACTACAGAAAATCTCTCTTAAACAATTAATTCGATCCACTAAGAAAAATCTAATCACGTAGGGAGTTGTGTTTATTAACGTAAAATCCAAACAAAATAACTAACTAATTCGACGCAGGTGACGTCACACACTCACTATACCTGAATCTCTCCTGTCCCGCAGTGTCCCAGATCTGAAGTTTAATGCGTTTCCCAGGCTCTATCTCAACCAGTCGTGAAAAGAAATCCACCCCCACCGTTGGGTCAGACACCTGGGCAAAGCGTCCTTCGGTGAACCGCCGAATCAGGCACGACTTTCCCACAGTAGAATCTCCAATCACGATCAATCGGAACTGGTACAGCCATATTGCTTCCATGTCTTCGCCGCGTCTGTTAGAGAAGCCACAGTGAATGTTCCACAATAACTAAAACAGTACTTCTGCCCGCAGGACCCCCCTCCCCCCAAATGTTTTTCGCGACGAGAGGTCCTTCAGAATTTAAACTAGGGCCGAATGCAACCGAACACCGTGATCCTTTGTGCTTTTCCCCAGATGGATCTTCCGCTCGATCCAGAAATTGCGTATAGTAGGCTACTCCTCGAGTGTTTACAGCTTGAATCGGCCAGCTCGGGGCATACGGCTTAGTGCCCAGTGGATGAGAGCAATGTTTACATGTATTTCACTTCAAAACATCTCGTGAAAATGTGCCCATGCCCTTAAAAAGTATTTAATTTATTAAATACATAAAAATTATATAATTCACTCATTGTGTGCAAGCTTTCATTTAACTGATCTAACCCGGAATATTGGAAAAATAAAAACATAAAGGTTTGCGTTTCCGGAGATAAATGCCATTTTGAATTACATGCTCGCTTGTCGACTACATTGTCCCTCAGTTTATATTATCTATTTTTGGAAAGCTAGCGGAAAATATTTGCCTACCGTGCTTCCAGAAACAAACCTTGCTATTAACTCAAAGATATAGTTCAAATCTCCATACGTAGGCCTTTGTAGTTTATTTGCTACAGACCTGTTTTTGCGTTAATTTCCGCTACCGTAGTCTCCCATGATACAGAGAAAACCGCCGCACGCTTGCGCTCTCTCAGCGTGAGTAATACAGCCGGCTGAGCTATGCAAACACAACCCAGATCAGCTCCCAAATGAATACTCTCGCCATTGTCTCATTCCGGATGTAACCGGGTTGCTACAGGCAGACGGCGTGATTACTGTACGTAAACACTGCGTTTAAATGCAGTTTATAATGCCATCGTTTTCTTTCACCACCATAAACAACGGCTTCATCTTATAAATTACAAGGTCAATTGGCCTCCATTTTGCCGATATCTGATGAGCCAAGATTCATTACACTGAAAATGAATGTATGTTTCACTATGATGTATAATTCCATAAAAGTTTTACTTATGTCGGTATTTGCCAACATAGAAAAACTGTAAACCAATTCAAGACACGAATTCAATACATTTTAGTGCAAAGTTAATCCGAATTTTGAAATACTTATAACTGCACTGGGTGTTATAATATCTAGGTGTTATTATAAAACAACTTCCGGTTTAAACACGATGTGGAAATTTGTAAATTACGTTTGAATAGTACTAGAAATTTATCAATCAATATTTTAAATAAATAAAGCATTTTATATGTGCTTACGGTTTTTGATTAGTCTCTCAGATCTTGAGAACAGCGAACTCCATAGCGATGAAGAGACCGTTTATTCTCTCGAAACGGTAAACGGAAACAACAATCCACTGCAAACATAAGCTCATACGAACATCGTTTGCACCTACTCTTGACTGTACTATACAGAAACAAACCACTTTTTATTTTCTGATTTGTTTAACATCAACGTCCTTTGTAGCAAGTCACTGGTTGCTTTTATTATGCAATTGGTCGTCAAGATGAAATAATCGAATTTAGTTGCTTGCTTTTTAATTTCGTCTGCTTTAAGTTCCATGTGTTGAAGATGGAGAAAATTTTGAAATTTTTCGCTGATGAAATGGCAGCAACATCAGCAGCATCACACAACCTGACTCATCCCGCATCAGCACCACCGCTGTAAAACCTTTAATAGCCGCGCCTCTACACTTCCTCGACTCACAATAACCATGTTCAGCAACCGCAATGACCAATGTGAATATAGGAATGGAAGCGCAGTTATTTTTATTAACAACCTGCGCTCTGTGTATGTGCATGTGTTTTTCTGAGTTTATAAGTGTTAACTCTAGGCGATAATTTTATCATTTGCTTCTAAAAGACGAGTGACCTGTCTCTAAGATCAACCGAGTCAACTTCCGTTTCTATAGGTTACGGCTGTTCGCAGTTTCCATGGAGACGTTTTCTCACATATTTCCACTAGAGGGAGTTGTCTTCTTTATGTGTGGACTGTTAATCAGTTAATATTAATCTAAATACATCTCAATTAATTTATGCACTGTTTACTGTAGCATAAATAATTTATCTAAATACTAACAGTACCCCAGTGTTAAGATTGCCAGTTGTCTGTACGTAACAATACGTCAGGGGTGTCAATAAGAAAACAGACAGAAAGAGGTTGTATCTAGGGAAGGGGATTTACTAATACCAGTGGTTTCTGAGTAGCTGTAGTGCATGAGTGTGGTAAAGAGGTCCCTATTGGCCAAGAGGTAGATTACCTGCTTGAGTGGCAGGTAGTCAACCAAATGAAGTGTCCAGGTGGTTTCAGGTTAGGGACTGTTTTTTTGGCAGTCCTTAAATAAGGACAACTTTGTGGGGCTTGCAGTTCTGGTACGCCAAAAATCGAATTATCTCGAAATATTCTGAATAAGCAAATTATAATGTGCAGACATGCACACTTACTGTCACTGACCAGGTTGTAGGGTGTAGCCTGAGCTGTTTATGAAGAGAAATAATATTTTTGTCTTCTCATTTAAGCCACATCCAAATTGAGGTTGTTTTCCATCTGCCTTGCAGCACAAAGCCTGCCGGAGGCAGAAGGGAGCCAGATGTCGACCCATTAAAGTCTTGTACAGCTATGTAGCCTGAACTGTGTAAAAGAGACAGGTGAACCCAAGGTGACTAGGATCGGAGGATTGTATTGAAAGGAAGAAGTCAAGGTTGTTATTTTTAGTCTGAAGTCAGTTTGTCTCAAGTATGTGGTTGATTCTGTGTATTGTAGCTTTCCGCTCTTTCCCATAATGAAGAAGTTCACTTGCACAAAAAAAATTGGGATGATGTTTCTGTGCAACTGCTCAATTGCCTGCAGTAACTGAGGAGGTCTTTACAAGAAGCCCTGACAACTTCAGAACTTCGGCACTAGTTCACAAGAGATCTTAGCCTTAGTTAGCTGTTTATGTATCTAGTCAAGTTGGTGGTGTCTTCTGTGTGGCCGTTTTAAGGAACCAGGTTTGATTACCCATCAGGAGTCTGCACGCACAAAGGTTACACTCATGCACAGTGAAGAAACTGGAAAAGCTGGGACCCAGGCATTAGATTTACATTTTCGACTGCAGGCGTCAATCCTTACCTTCTGAGCAAGGAACCTGAATTGCTTCAGTAAACTATCCAGCTGAATACGTGGATGAATCTAGAAATTGTAAGCGCTGTAAGACGCTTTGGATAAAAGCTATGGTCTGCTAAGCAACTAAATTGTAAGTTAATTTCAGACATACAATGCCTATTATTACAACTGAAAATATACCAAATACAGTCAACCAAGGACATGCTAATTAATCAACATTACAGAACCACCTTAAAATGCGTACAGTACATGAACTTGACAGCTAAAGCATTGCGGTGCTTATTAAGATAACGTTGATTTGATTAACAGTAATAAATAAAAACGACTTAGATAATAAAAACTTACTAAATTATAAACTATGAGCTGAATTTACCCGAAATGGTATAACCTCTCCTATTGATAACGGTTCATTTCCACCTTATCGACTCCAATCGCACTTTCACTGCGATCCAATCAAACTTCCCCTCGGATCACCTGATTGTGCAGCCATTTTGTAGTAATACATACTCAAATAAACCGGAATAACAAAAAAAGCCGACAAGAAGGACAGGGATAACTAAAGTAACGATTCGGCCAAATTTATGCAGTGAGCGAATTAACTGACAATCTATAATTCAAACGGATATATAAGGAGGGATAGCCCGAAAAGGACTAAAGTGAACCGTAGCCACCTATCGTAGCTAGTTCTAATGAATCGCACTTGTAACCAACGTGTGTCATTCTGAACGCCGGGGAAGCGGTATTTAAAAACAAGCTAACTAACCAACAATCCTCTAATCAGGTGTATTTTGGTAACTTCACCTAGAGCTGTTTTTGAGTTAGAATGGTTTCTGGTGATGTATATGCTGTCATATTTCGGAAGTTAGCTAGCTGGCTAGTTCGCTAGCTTGCTAGCTAGCTATTGTTAACTAGATATACGGTATTACTTTGACAGCTGTTCAATTCGCTGGTTGGCCATGTTCATTTAGGAAGATAGCTGTCGTGTCTGCTAGTTCGCTCAAACTGGAGGTCGCCACTTGTTCCTGATTCAGATCCAATTACGGTGGTACCAAATTCGGATCGGAATATTTGTGGGGGTTTTTTTTCCAACGGAATATTGAATTTATTGTGAAAATGCAACGGTAGCAAGAAATAGCAACAGTTTAAACCCTTAGACCATCGGACTTGCTTTTAGAATCGGGGACTACCTATATATCATTTACATTTGATGTACATTTACATTTCTGGTGTCTTGTGCGTTCCAGTGTAGGTTTTTGTTTCGAGTCAGATACTTCACGCAGCCAAAAAAAACAACAACCCAGCTGCCAGTTGTGGAATTCCTTTGGGTCAAGTGTTTTTCGTTAGCTAGCAGGCTAGCTATCCAATTGTTGTAGCTAACGCCGTTGGTCAACGTAAAAATGTCCGGGCAATCCATCACGGATCGGATCGCCGCCGCTCAGCACAGCATGACCGGATCAGCAATCTGCAAAGCTGTGTGCAAAGCCACCACTCACGAAGTCAGCGGCCCCAAAAAGAAGCACCTTGATTGTAAGTCTCTTTAGAATATGTGTCTACTCAGCGATCCATTTTAATTATGTGGAATTAAGAACCCAACATGATCCTAATGTTTTCACAAGTTTGTCGATCCCAACTCAATTTTAAAGGAATTATGATCAAATTCGCATGAATGGTGCATTGTAACAGTGTCTGGAAATTTGTTATGAATAAATGATATTTTACCGTACTGCGTGCGTCAGTGAACAGGATTAAACTGCTCTGGCGTCAGCTATGTGTTTTCATTAGATTTTATGATTTTATGTTACCCAGCGTTGTAGCCGTTTAACTACTCATGCAGCTATTTTAACTAGCTAGCAAGGCGTTTGAGTACAGCATCGTTTTGGCGACGGTGATCCACACAATCCGTATGCGCAGAGATGGACACGCACCGGGAAGGAAGCGGTAGTCTGTTTGTTGGCGTCTTTGTGAAAAATCTTATGTTATTGACTAATTTACCCCAGTTCTCTTGGACTTGTGTTACGCTGCCGATGTAGTAGAATACTGGCTACCCGTTGCATGTAAATCTCCCGTTTAATGTCGGATCAGCTGAATGTTTGTTGTAATACAACAATGCAATATTTTATTACATTAACAGGTTTTACCCCCGTCTTTAGTTTATAAAAGTGAAATGATGCATACTAGCGTACTAACTAAAGCGTACCCAGTTTGTCAGCAACCACGGCAGGTCACGTTATGTTAGCTGAAATCCACCATTGGAATTCAGCCTTCAGTTTTACTCCTGTGGTTAATTACAGTGAGTTTGTGCCAATGTAACCGTGTCCGTGTTATGAAAGATCTATGTACCCCCGTAGGCAAAGACCACCTAATCAGCTACTGCCTTCCACTAGCAGTATGCTTAGCCCAGCTACACCCCTGCATATCTTCGGACTTACAAGCTTATCGTAACGGTCGGTGGAGGCTATTCAGGGTCATTATGTACATTTCCTTAGCGTAATGACATTGGAACTTCAATGCTATGGTGAAGAAACATGATGTAGAAATTTCTCTTCACACAAATTTTAAATTCAACAGCACTGATTATGTCTCGTGTGTTTTTGTTTAGTCTCCCTAACGTGCTTTATCACAACTACACACCCTGCAAGGATTAAAATTTAAATTTGGCATCCACATCAAACCTTTCTGCCTGTGGTGTGTGCATACAAATTTGCGTGATCAGGCGTCATTTGACTTAATGGCGCATTTAGCAGAATGAGTCCGAAGGCTTTGTGTCGAACACGCTCGTCTTCATTAACCTGTCACTCCTGGGCAGGTGTTTGGAGATTGCTTTCCTTCGCACCGTCGCCCCTGCGTAGTTACGGCCATTAAATGCTGAGCCCTTGTTCAGTGTTGCCATGGCTTCCCGCAAGCCCAAAGAGGCTGTAAGAGGTGTTGGTACTCAACACTGCTTAGCGCAGTGTGTTGAAGTGATCTATCCGTCCTGTTTGGTGAATTGGTCAAACAACTTAAAGAAAGAGTGTCACAATAGGCAGATGGCTTTGAGCCATTGTGTCCAGTGTCCAGGTTTTGCGAATGCCACATACTCTTTATCAGAGATGTCTCTGTAGACTGTGAATGTAGGCCCAATCAGAACCGCTATTCACTCTACTCTTTGCTGGCCATGTGGCTCCTGATCAGCAGACTGTCGGTTGTGTGGGAACATGGAGCCTCATGGAAGCACCCCATGGTGGGCCTCCTGTGGACTGGTAGCCAGGAGAGTGAGGTCTGGCTTCCTGACTCTGTGTGCTTGTGTGCATAAATCAGTGTGGATGAACAAGTTAGAATATACTCGCCAAAAAATGCTGTGTGGGTTTGTGAATTTGCTCTTACTTGTGATTGTATCTGGACTTTAAACTTTTCTTGTTTGCACTAAATAGAAAGGGATAATAACAGTATGTAACAAAGCTTAATGTTGCTTTTATTGAATATGACTTTTAGTTATTTTATTTCTATGGCACCTATTCTTTAAAGTCCGGGTATAATTTTCACGCATCCCCAGTCGTCTCCGCGCGGTGGTCTGGGCGCCCTCTGGTCCGCGCGGTGGTCTGGGCGCCCTCTGGTCCGCGCGGTGGTCTGGGCGCCCTCTGGTCCGCGCGGTGGTCTGGGCTCCCTCTGGTCCGCGCGGTGGTCTGGGCGCCCTCTGGTCTGCGCGGTGGTCTCGGCGCCCTCTGCCCGTTATAACCGTGCCAGCTTTTCGGCGTGTTGTGTATCTTTAAGTACGTTGGCTTGGGGGATTGGCTGCCGCCGTCTGGGCCACTCGCTCACTCAGCATGCCGCCGTCTGGGCCACTCGCTCACTCAGAGGACAATCGATACAGACTCACGTGAGTGCGGCCTGGGCTTCTGCATCTTTTTACTGATCATGTTGAGTGGGATGCAGTGACGCCTCATTTCTTTTCATTATTTCAAAAATAATGGTGTTTTTACTTCCCATGCCAGTATTTTTGTGGATGTAACTGCTGTGGGCTTGTGATTCGGGTTACATTTGTGGGTATAGCTGCTGTGGGCTGGTGATTGGGGTTACATTTGTGGTTATACCTGCTGTGGGCTGGTGATTGGGGTTACATTTGTGGGTATAGCTGTTTTGGGCTTGTGAGTTGGGTTACATTTGTGGGTATAGCTGCTTTGGGCTGGTGATTTGGGTTGTTTGGGTGTGGCTGGTGACTGGGGTTCTGTTTGGGTGTGGCTGCTGGTGATTGGGGTCAAGTGTTAGTTAAAGGCCGATTACCACCAGGTCTAGCTGAAACAAATGCTGCAACATAAAGAAGATGTGTGATGTGTGTGTCGTTGACAGACCTGATCCACTGCACCAATGAGATGAATGTGAACATCCCTCAGCTGGCGGACACGCTGTTCGAGAGAACCGCCAATGGAAGCTGGGTGGTTGTCTTCAAGGCCCTCATTACCACCCACCACCTCATGATGTACGGCAATGAGGTGAGTACTGGCCCACACCTCTAAACAACCTGCAGCGACCCACACATAGTCCACAATCGTCATTTAAAACAGTGGCTCCTGACAGAATATCTCATGTCGTAATGTGAAGAGATGCATCGCCTCATCGAGGTCCAGCTGTGTAGGAATAAATACAACAAACTGTAGGAATCTAAAGAAACTTCCTTGGTACATCCATAGTATCCTACGCTGTCTGGACCAATTACAGATAGAATTTAGAACTTTAATTTAAGCTAGGTTGTTTTTGTATAGTTCCGCTAATGTCGTTACTGGGTCCACCATGTCTGCTGCTTACACTAAACGCTCGATCACGTGCCCACTGGAACCACTTATAGTTTTTAACTGATAGGAGAGGACCCCGGGGTGGTCGTCTGCTGCAGTAGGGCAACCATGACACGGATCGATGAGATGCTGTGATGCACCCCTCTGTTGATACCGTGCTGCTATCTGCCTGTGTGTGGCCCACTTGTTAGCTTGCACAGTTGTGATATTCTCTACATATGTGCGCCTAATTTCTATTGCATACAAAGAGGGTTTGTGTGTTAAGAGCATGCATTTACCTGTATGGGTTCGGTATCCCTCTACCGATGCCCTAGATACCAAATTCAAGAGACGGTGACGCCAATAGAATCATATGCCGTCAAGATCAAAGGGAAAAATGCTGACGAGGGAGGTGTTGCATAACAGAGTCGGGGATGAGAGCAGGAATGCTGGATTTAAACCAGGTCTCAGAGCAGTTTAAGTCCATGCTCTCCCCTAAAGCATCACGCGGCCCAGGCCAGGGAGCTAACCTCAGGCAGGCTCACTCTGAGGAGGTGTGGCAAGATAGTCAGTCCTGGCAGGGGCTGTGTTGGCGTCTCAGAGCGGGGCAGGGCCATTGATTCCAAGATAAAGCTCTGGCGCCTGGGAGATAGACACAACTTCTGGCTCAGTCTGTTTGAAACACCCAGAAAACTACAAATGTAGAAAGATTAGATGTCACTAGTGTTCCAGTACAGATGATAATGCTTAATTGCTAGGAGTTATGAACAGTACTGAAGGGGGGTATCATAATGAGCGAATTGTAATGGTCTGCGACTCTTCCGAGACAAGGGAATGAGTACCCAATGCCCGCTCTGTTAGAGGACAAATTTTGAGAGCTCAATGCGGGTGCGGGCGGGAGGACAGAGATGCGTTTGCGGGAGAAAGAGATGATTTGCTGCCTCCCGCATAATATGTGTGTGTGTGTCAAATTAAATGTAAACATGATGAAAGTAGCCTACATAATTAAGTTTGTGCTCGATGCTGTTTGGGAGCAATAAAAAAAACGTGTTTTAGGCAGCCTAAACTGGTGGGTGTTTTATGCGAGGTCATGGTGCGTGCATACAGCCCATTCCTTCCTGCTACTCCGCTGCCGACAAAATGACAGAGGGAGAGGGAACCTTTAGTGCTTGGGATGTTAGTAACTTTTTAAAGGAAGGGACATTTAGAACCAAAAAAACCACCCTATGGAAATTCTGACATTTGGCAGTCTTTCTCAGTTGTATGTGACAGTGAGGGGAATCGCCTACCTTTTGCCTACTGCGATGAATGCCAAAAGGTGCTAACATACAGTGGACACAAGTCTGGGTAGGGGCAAACATTTCGTGAGGCAGAACGCAGGACTGAAAATCCATCCTGCATACACTCTTGCATGCGGGCTTTAGCGGGACAAAACTTTACAGATGTGGGCGGGAGCGGGACTGAAAAATTAGTCCTGTGCAGACTTCTACTCTGTGTTTCCAGAGTACTGAATGTCCTCTCTGACTCTGGATCCCCAGGGGAATGAGTACTGAATGTCCTCTCTGACTCTGGATCCCCAGGGGAATGAGTACTGAATGTCCTCTCTGACTCTGGATCCCCA
>JAOVYW010000002.1:3195731-3228618 GCA_025775045.1 Hiodon tergisus
GCAGAGTTCCAAACCTCTTCTGGCATTAACATCAGCACAAAAACTGTGCACCGGGAGCTTCATGGCATGGGTTTCCATGCTCAGCAGCAGTATCCAAGCCTTATATCACCAAGTACAATGCCAAGTGTCGGATGGAGTGGTGTAAAGTACGCTGCCACTGGACTCTGGAGCAGTGGAAATGTGTTCTGTGGAGTTACAAATCACGCTTCTCTATCTGGCAGTCTGATGGACGAGCCTGGGTTTGGCGAATGCCAGGGGAATGTTTCCTGCATTGTGCCAACTGTAAAGTTTAGTGGAAGAAGGATAGTGCTATAGGGATGTTTTTCTGGGGTTGGCCTAGGGCCCTTAGTTCCACTGAAGGGAAATGTTAATGCCTCAGCTTACCAAGACATTTTGGAAAATTCTATGCTTCCAACTTTGTGGGGGAAGGCCCTTTTCTGTTCCAGCACGACTGTGCCCCTGTGCACAAAGCACAGAGCCCTGACCTCAACCCTATCGAACACCTTTGGGATGAACTAGATCAGAGATTGCGAGCCAGGCCCTCTCATCCAACATCAGTGTCTGACCTCACAAATACTAGAATGGGTAAAAATTCAGACACATTTAAAAATCTTGTAGAAAGCCTTCCCAGAATAGTGGAAGCTGTTATAGCTGCAAAGGGGGACCAATTGATATTAATGCCTATGGATTTAAAATTTTGAAACGCTCCTGTAGGTGTAATGTGTAGGTGTCACTTTTGTCCATATAGAGTATATATCAATGGAAAAACAATTAAGATAATAAAATAAACCACGTCCCTATATGGCAGCGGGGTTAGGTATTAGTTTTAGTTATGCATAAAGAAATCTTACTTATATCCAACTAATTTGTGTAACAAAAGTGAACCCTCAAATTTCATGAATGGCTCCCCTGTACTCTATGGTTCATCCCAGAGGATCAATGACTGTCCAGACTTTAAAAAAAAATGGGCAGGTGTATAAACAGACCACACTAAAGACCACATGAAAGTCTTATCTGAAACCCCACAATTTTTGTACTTTTTATCCATTATCTGCTCTTTACATTGACACTAACCTCAATCCTGATCACTAATTTAGGTTAGGCGCAAACAACGAAAATCTGTATTCCAGGAACTTTTCACAAATTTTTGATTGGGCACATACAGATGCCTCTGACTGTCTTCACCCTTTACATTTGAGTTTTCATGCTGTAATTCAGAAGTCCACAGACATAGCAGAACTCAAACTACATAGACTAAACCAACATGAGGCTGTTGGCACATTAGCACACAGAAAGTATTGAGAATTGCCACTAAATGCTACGCGGCACCCTGAGATTACAGGGCAGTCACCACAGCCTGAAAATGATTAACAGCATCTTAAGCAGATTTGTCTTGCGTGTGACTGAAAAGAAAAGAAGCCTCTTTCTCCTCTGAAGACCAGCTCTACATCACAATCCCCATTATTAAGAAACAAAGCCTTGAACTGTAACTACTCTGTCGGTTTAGCAATCAATATATAATATTGCGGAGGCTGTGCAAATTATTATTATTTTTTTGTAAGTTTTTATTCAAATGTTCTTTAAACAAAGTGAACAGAAAGACATTAGCAAAAACAATGAAATAAAATAATAATATTGACAGTGGTCCAAATGGGTGAGTGTCTGTGCCACTTTAATATTTATATTCTGAACAGTGTAAGCAATTATGGGGCCGTAGGCCAGAGAACAGTGTATCCTGTATTCTAGTTGGGGATAATAATACCTGTTCTATTTCCTTTCAAGAAGCTTGCACAGTTGGGAGTCAACCAGTGCTTTAGTGCACATATTAAGAAAGACCAGTGATATAGTTTAAAATTCGGACAGACCCAACCTTGCGTTGTAATGAAGACCATTTAATCTGAGGGCGTCTGCTATTCCAGATGAATTTCCTCAACAAGGAATCGATTTTCGACCAGTTGCCCACAGGTGGAGGTAATGGGAGCATGGAACTAACAAAATTAATAGGGGGAAGGATATTCATATTAACCGGGGCAATACGGGCAGGAACTGAAGCAGGTAGAAGCATCTGTTCAAATCCCCCTCAATTTTTTTTTAGCACATTTGTGTAATTAGTTTTAGCAATCATTGATGCAGAGGGATGTATCTCAATGCCAAATAAGTTACCTGATTGGAGACTGGAATTATGGGGGGATATTAACTCTGCCTGCCTCCGCGCTGGGTTGCATTAACACTGATTTTGACCAGTTCATTTTGTAACCAGATATTTAGCCAAAATCATGAAAGGGCTGAAGTATATTCGGGAGAGAGCACTCTCAATCAGATACGTACAAAAGTGCGTCATCGGCATACAGCGAAATTGAGTGGCAGGATGATCCAATGTTCACCGGTGAAACTAAGGGGCTTTGGCGGATAAATTGGGCTAAGGGCTAAGGGCGACAAATCAAAAAGTAGAGGGGAGAGAGGGCACACTTGTCTGGAACCACGAAAGATACTAAATCAGTCTGAAGGGCTCCCACTCGTGGAAACTCTCGCAGAAGACTAAATTATTATTTAAATAAGTCTGAAGGGCTCCCACCCACGGAAACTGTCGCAGAAGACTAAATTATTATTAAATAAAGAAAGCCCTAATACATCCAAAACCATTAGATGAAATCCAGGGCTGGCCCGTTCCGTCCTCGAGAGCCAAATAATCTTAATTTTAATTAATTTTTGATCTACCTCTGAATTAGCATGTGATTTTATAACCAGGAACAGAAGAGGGGAACACTTCCAGTCTAAGTGTTGACTTCAATAAAACAAAGACGTGGCACAGTGGAAAGAAAACAAAAACAGCTCTCCAGGAGTGGGCCATCCAGCCATCTAATAAACTGACAACTATAGGGAAATAAGTAAACTCATACCTTGCCATTATATCTCAGAATTACACCTAAACTACATCATGCACTCTTGCTAAGACTGGATGGATCTGTAATTTTATATATGCACAGTTTTATTCCTTTTTCTTTCAAAGAAAAATTATAAAAAATTAAAAACATACACATGATGATACTTATTTAATATTCTCAAAATACTTTTGAAATTACGGTTTTATAGGGAAATATAATTCCTCTATGAAGTACACTCAAAAGCTCTGTAGTAGGACTGAGATACTACTATTGAGGTGCCACAAAATCAGACAGCAAGGAGTCAGGGCATGTCCAGCATACAGTTGTGCTCAATTTCTAATGGAATTCATATTCAACTGTAGGTTATAACAGAATGGCACAATCATAATAAAACATGGCAACAAAGAAAAAAAATGAAATGACCCCTGTTCAAAAGTCTGCATTTTATGATAACATGCTTCATTCATCTTGCCATCAATTTTCACAAGATTCCCCATGCCTTTAGAGCTCACACACCCCAAAACATCAGTGAGCCACCACCGTGCTTCACAGTGGGGATGGTATTCTTTTCACTATAGGCCCTGTTTACCCCTCTCCAAACATAGTGCTTATGGTTGTGACCATAAGGCTCTATTTAGGTCTCGTCACTCCAAATGACAGTGGGCCAGAAGCTGTGAGGCGTGTCAAGGTATTGTCGGGCATATTGTAACCGGGCGTTTTTTGTGGCATTGGTGCAGTAAAGGCTTCTTTCTGGCAACGCGACCATGCAGCTCATTTTTGTTCAAGTATTGTCATATTGTGCTCCTTGAAACAACCACGCCGTCTTTTTCCAGAGCAGTCTGTATTTCTCCTGAGGTTACCTATGGGTTTTTCTTTGTATCCAGGACAATTCTTCTGGCAGTTGTGGCTGAAATCTTTCTTGGTCTACCTGACCTTGGCATCACGAGATCTCTGAATTTTCCACTTCTTAATAAGTGATTGAAAAGTACTGACTGGCATTTTCAAGGCTTCGGATATTTTTTTATATCCTTTTCCATCTTTATAAAGCTCCATTACCTTGCTACGCAGGTCTTTTGACAGTTCCTTTCTGTTCCCCATGGCTCAGTATCTAGCCCGCTCAGTGCATCCACCTGAGAGCTAACAAACTAATTGAGTATTTATACACAGACACTAACTGGAATTTAAAAAGCCACAGGTGTGGGAAATTAACCTTTAATTGCCATTTGAACCTGTGTGTGTCACCTTGTGTGTCTGTAACAAGGCCAAACATTCAAGGGTATGTAAACTTTTGATCAGGGCCATTCGGGTGATTTCTGTTATCATTATGATTTTAAAAAGAGCCAAACAACTATGTGATAATTAATGGCTTCATATGATCACTATCCTTAAATAAAAGTTTTTTTGCATGATCAATCATATTTTCAAAATCAATGCCAAAATTTCAGAATTTCTGCCAGGGTATGCAAACTCTGCACAACTGTATATGCAAAAAACCACACCGTCAAAGTGCTGAAAAACATAAATACTGGAACAAATTATTCAGATGAAAACCTACTCAAGGTTCTCAAGAAAAAACATTCTGCATGTCAGTAAAATGTAAACTCAATTACGCACTACCAACTTGATGCCATCTTCAGAGAAGTCCACTGTGACAAGGGTTTAGTCTTCCCATGTACCTGCAACTAACGCAAGGATAGGACTCCTGGCTGGGGCATTCGTCAGCCTGCCAGCAGCTTTCTAGCAGATCCAGAAGAATAAAAAACACATATGTAGATGGCCGAATGAGGCCTCTTGGCCTTCTTCCTGGCAGTACACAGTCGATCAGGTTTTTATAAAGAGGAAACCTGGTAAGCCTGTTAAATGATAGACCCTCTTTTACAAACACTTGCATGTTGGTTTTTAACCTGGTTGTAACTACAGTTGTAATTCTCTACAAGTTCTGTAATATAGTAAATTCTAGAATATTGCATCATATTTTTTACTTTGAAACCAAGACCGGTTAGAGTTGTGTTTTGATTCACTTTAATCACATTAAAGTAACTGGATTGAGGGTTATGAGAATGCTTCCCTTCCCTTTCGGTGGCTGTCGCCACACAGTACGATGTATCTTATACATAGACACCCATGCTGTCAGTTGATCTGGGCTGTGTAAGCTTGTGTGGAGTGAAGAGGGGGGTTGCCACTTCAGCCCTCCCGTCACAAAAGCTCTTTCACGAATCACCAATAACTGTACACATCAGATGACGACACAGCGTGGAACCTAAATCGCCACAAGGGAGTGATGAAACGCTAAAACACCAAGTGCCACGGAAACGAGAATGGGATACATTATATGAGCAATATCTGCCTGGTGAGAAATACAGTTTTAAAATCGAATCAATTGCTTTAACTTCCTAGTTCTTAACCAGAGCACTTTGAAAAATGATCCAGAAGGAGAAAACACTGGAGCAACACAAATTAAGTTCTTTAGATAAAGCAGTGTTCCTTTTTTCCCCGGGTTAACATTTTAAGCCGCTATTTTTGCAGGCATGCAGTGTCTCACAACAGTAAACAGGCATCAAGAAATTAATCTCAATTAAATATTTAATTACACATTTTTAAAGAAATTTGTTTAGTGTAAATTACTTTTACATCAATTTATTTGTATAACAAATCTGTCTCAGGCATTCAGAGAAGTCATCTCACACTTTAGTTTTGCTAGGCATCTTGAAACAAACACCAGCAGAAAAAAATAATAAAAATAATTTGGTGCTTTAATGAAGCACAGAGATATTTATTCAAAGGGACCCCTTGGAAGAAATGTTAGGACAGAGTAAACCACCAAAGCCAATGAGAATAATTGTGCCTGAAATGGCCAGGTGACACATGAGATCTGCCTATGGGGTAAGCAGTAGTTAAATATCCATGAAGAGAAATAGGTTATGTAAATGCACAATAAAACCTCTCAGTTATTTTGGAATAGCATCTATTTTGGATCATATCCTAGCAAGAATGAAAAGCTTCCTCTGAGCAAAGATCCGATCTCATGTGGCACAGCAAGGGGCCAAACAAGGAAGCTGCTCCTTAAAATGATCCCATTAGTGCCATAGTCTGGAGCATGGACTTTGAGAAGTTGGCACTGGAAAAACACTGGTTTGAAAAAAAGTGTCACAAACTTGTCACACTTTCATACACTCAATGTTTGTGTAATCTTCTGCAGACAAACTTGATTCAGTTGGCCTATACCTATATGGTCTGGTTGAACCACCTGTGCACTATGTGTTTGGTCTCTCAAATATGTGAGAGAGGGAGCTGTGGCATGTTGTAAGGACCCTACTGCTGTATACGTTGTGGGTTTCCCACAAACTACGCACAGCTCACAAAGACCAGTCATCACTAATCTGCATCATCTACTTAATCTACACTGTTCAAATACACAGGAAAAATGGTAGGTCCACAGCAACAAAATCAAATCAGGCAAACATACGAAAACTGAAAACAAGTCCCATCTCTAGACATCCAATGGATTTCACGCAAAGGAAGATCTAACGGTGTGACAGAAAAACCGCTCTGGAGTCTGACATTCGTTCAGATGTTCGTTTTTAAATTTAGATGTGCTCTAATTTAGGCTTTTATTAATGATTGTTTTGCATATGCTTTTTGTTAATCTGGGATAAAGATATTGTCATTGCAGTGCACTAGATTCAATTATTTAAAAAACAATACACACACACACACTAACATTTCCCTTCAGTGGAACTAAGAGGCCTAGGCCAGAAAAACATCCATATAGCATTATCCTTCCTCCACTAAACTTTACAGTTGACACAATGCAGTCAGGCAGGAAACATTCTCCTGGCATTCGCCAAACCCAGGCTCGTCCATCAGACTGCCAGTTAGAGAAGTGTGATTCGTCACTCCACAGAACACATGCTCCAGAGTCCAGTGGCAGCGTGCTTTACACCACTCCATCCGACGCTTGGCATTGTGCTTGGTGATGTAAGGCTTGCATACAGCTGCTTGACCATGGAAACCCATGCCCTGAAGCTCCCGGTGCACAATTTTTGTGCTGGTGTTAATGCCAGAGGAGGTTTGGAACTCTGCAGTTATTGAGTCAGCAGAGCATTGCCAACTTTTACGCACTATGCGCCTCAGCACTCGGCGACCCTGCTCTGTAACTTTACATGGTCTTCCATTTCGTGGCTGAGTTTCTGTGGTTCCTAAATGGTTCCACTTTGCAATAATACCACTTACAGTTGATTGTGGAATATCTAGGAGGGAAAAAATTTCACGAACTGACTTGTTACAACTGTGGCATTACAGTACGCTCAAATTCAGTGAGCTCTTTAGAACGACCCATTCTTTCACAAATATTTGCAAAGGCAGACTGCATGGCTAGGTGCTTGATTTTATGCACCTGTGACAATTGTACTGAATGAAACACCTGAATTCAATGATTAAGAGGCGTGGCCCAATACTTTTGTCCATATAGTGTGTACACACACACACACACACACACACACACACACACACACACACACACACACACACACACACACACACACACACACACACGAACGAACGAACGAACCTTGAAGCAGATGGGCTACACCAGGTGCCACTCCTGTTAGCTAAGAACAGGAAACTGAGGCTAAAATTTGCATGGGCTCACCAAAATGAACAATAGCAGATTGGAAAAACGTTGCCTGGTCTGATGAGTCTCGATTTCTGCTGCAAAATTCTGATGGTAGGGTCAGAACTTGGTGTAAAAAACACAAAAGCATGGATCCACCCTGTCTTGTATCAATGGTTCTGGCTGGCTGGTGGTGGTGTAATGATGTGGGCAGAGATGGGCACAAATACATCGAAAAGTATCTTGTTACAAATTACAAATACTTGCTCATCAAATGTAATTAAATAAAATAAAAAATACTGTGTGAGAAAATTTATTTATTTAAAATACAAGTAATTTGTGAAAATGCAAAAATACAAACAAAATTATCAGTCACACTATTTTAGGCATTCAGCAGATTAAGCTAATTTCCTATATCTCTAACTTTACAAGCAATCATTACAAGAAGCGCAAGAGACAATGTGCCATTAAAGTAGAGTAAGATACAACTTTTATGGGAAAAGGAGAAGTGCTTTCCCTCCTTAAACAACTTATAAAACAACACAGAAACTGCCATTCTAGGCTGCTTAAAAGGATTCCCACAGGTGATAGTCAAACAAAGGAGTTTTCTCATAAAAATGAGTAGGCTATAGGCCAATGAGACAACTTGTGAATTGTCCTGCCAAATGTTTGAATTTAAATCTCAACCTGCTATTTTTTTGCAAACAGACAATAAAAACAATGGCCTTGCTAATTCAGAGCTTGACAAGTTATAAATGTCTACAACAAAGATACAAACTAGTTATTTATGAAGTATTGATTAATCTAAAAACATATCTACACTTGCTTTTACCACATATCCTGTACCTGAAATGGAAAATGGTTTCTTTGTTTAATATAGAGTAAAGACAGGTCCTTCCTGGGGTCCTCCAGGAAGTGAAGGGTCTCCAACTCTGTTTTGCTGTGGCTTTGTAACGTCTCTCTACCCACCTGGCTGTCATTTTCTATTGCTGGAATTTGAGACAGCAGACGCAGACATTGAAAAAAGACAATGTAACTCCTGAAATTGCAGTTAACGCTATACAGACATTCTGAAGTGGAAGTAATTTGGCCTTACCCTGTTCAGAGAAGATTAAGTCATCCTCATTCTCTTGCCACAGTCTAATTTCCCCCGCCACGGTCTCATAATGAACCAAAAACATTTTTACACTTCTCATGTAGCAGACCCTGCCCGAATGATGGCCAAGCCTTGACTGACGAGGAGAGGTTGGGAGAGGAGCCAGGCGAGAGGTCTGGCCTTGAAGGCGATCAATAGCAATAGCAATGGACCTGAGGACTCGCAGTATTCCTCCATGAAATCAAGTTCTACTTCTTTGAATGGTGGGAGTTGTAAGGCAGGCATGATCTCATTAAGCTTCTCCCGAAGAAATGTCAGCTGACTCATACAGTCAAAAAGAGAATTCCACCTACAGATGCAGGGTGTCTTGAGTTGCTGGTTGATCAATTCATTGAGTTTTTCAGCAGATTTTGGTCTGCCAGCAGCATTCCATAGTGCTGAGCACTTTGCCATTGATGAATGATTAAGCCTAGGGAGTGATGGATTGTCTTTAAGGGCTTTTTTGGCATTAGTGGTTGAAACCCAACTCAGTATGTGTGGCATACCTGATGTGGGGTGGTAGAATGATACCACACTCTGACACTTCTTCTCCCTCTGGATCTACTGTAATGTATCCAGTTCCAGCTCTTCCGTCTCATCTTGTTTCTCTGTAACAACTATGATACTGAACTCTTCAAATGCTTTTGCGAAGTTAGATGCATTGTCAGTTACAGTAGCCACAATAGCGTCAGTTGTTAGTCCATATTCCGTATGGATTTCCTCCAGAAGTTCTGCAATGCGATTATAGGTGTGTGGACTGGTGAAACGTCTGCAAGCAAGAGCAGCTGATTCACGTTCTAATATGTCTGTTTTTATCCAGTGCACAGTAACTCCCATGTAACTATTTTTTTTGTTGACCAGATATCAGCAGTAGTAATACATGTTGAATTCTATGTTCTTAAGTTTCTCGTTGAATTTGATTGTTTTGGTACTAAAATCCTTGTCAATTCTTCTTTTGAGTGTTCTCCTTGACATAACATTAGCACCCTGGCAAAGACCCTATACTAATTCGATGAATTCTTTTTGTTCAACAGTGGCTAATGGGTACATGCCTTTAACAAAGGATTTTTAGTAACAAAGGATGTTACAAGAGAGTCCACTTGATTTTGTGTAACAACCACCAGTACATGCTGAAAATGTCTGTATGACGCCCTGGGTTTCTTACATTCTCTACTGACAAACTCTTTTTTGTGTTTCTTAAATTCCTTTAGTTTCTCAGGGTGCCATTGTTTCAAGTGGGTCTTAAAATTTGATGATGCTGCAAAAGAGCCACATATAATGACCTTTTTTTTTGCACAACTGACACTCAGCCTCTAGCTTTCTATTTGGAATCTGAGTCACTAATTTGAAGTATTTGTCATCCAACATTGCACACTTGGGTACTGGTGTAGCTTCCTCTGTAGAGGAAGCCTGGCAAGGCTCTGATACTTCGTCCTCACTCATCCCTCAAGAAGATGGCACAAGCTATTTAGCTGTCAATAATAAAGGTTAACTGCTACAAAAACGTTGACATATAGCTGTTATCGCTAATGAAGTCTTCTATATTACTAACCAAAAGATACCTGAGCATGCCTGTGACGTTAGCCTGCTAGGTACCGTTAGCTTGCTGGCTAATGTCACTAGCAAGCAAGCAAGTACATTTACACATTCTCACAGTCAGTTATGTGCTAGTTGCTCTTCTGTCCTAAAAAATAAAATGTCATATTTTTAAATACACCAAATACAATCTCTCAAAGTATTTTGTTACAAATTACATCTGATTATAATTAAATATGTAATTTTAAATACATTTAATTGAAATACTGCCCATCTCTGTGTGTGGGGGCTATTTTCATGGCACCCTTAGGGCCCCTAGGGCCACTGAGCATCATTTAAATGCCACAACCGACCTGAGTATTGTTGCTGACCATGTCCGTCCCTTTGTAACCACAGTGTACCCATCTTCTAATGGCTACTTCCAGCAGGATAACACGTCATGTCACAAAGCTCACATCATCTCAAACTGGTTTCTTGAACATGACAATGAGTTCACTGTACTCAAATGGCCTCCACAGTCACCAGATCTCAATCCTTTGGGATGTGGGGGAACGGGATAGTCGCATGATGGATGTGCAGCTGACAAATCTGCAGCAACTGCAGATGCTATCATGTCAATATGGACCAAAATCCCTGAGGAATGTTTCCAGTACCTTCTATGCCATGAAGACAGTTCTGAAGGCAAAAGGGAGTCCAACTCGGTGTATATTCATACTTGTTCATTGTTTTTCGTACGTTCCTATAGAAGTCACTACAATCCGCAATAAGTCTCCAAAAAGCTGACTTAAGCAGAAAAGCAAACATAGGTAAGCCTCTACTTAAGTTTGCCTCAGGTGTACATCAGGGCATATGATAAATCCAACCAAGTTGTCCGCCAGTCCCAGTCACTGTCACTTCCCATGACGCTCAGCACAGTAATCATCCTCAGTTCTTTACCCCATTAACAAAAGGCTCACCTTATCCTCCGTGTGTACATTAGTGTGTGACTGTGTGTTTCTAATAAGGTTCTTTTTCTCATCAGCTGCTAGAAAAAGGAGATTATTGTTTATTTGCTGTTTACTGAAATAAAGCCGGCAAGAAGCCGGAGAACCCGGAAGTGTGTTTACTGATTATTCCCGAACCAAGCACGTCGGCGTGCTACATGGTCCTTGAAGAAAAAGAGACTTCTGACTGTCTAAACGTCTATGGTGGTCAGAGAGGCATTTCTGCATTCAGATTTTCCATTTAGTATAAAAGACAAAATTGAAAAACGCAGTAAATGCCATAATTTAACAACTTTACAAAACTTGGGTCAAGGATAATCGCAGGCCATAACGTTTAAACAATCCTTTGAAGCAATTTGTTTCATTAAACTGATTTTAAAATAATTTGTGTGAATGTCTGCAATCTTCTGTAAAAACTAAATTTTACAATCATCAATCCAATCCTATTGGTCAACCAGATCAACAATGTGATCGGGGATAGGGCTACCAATGACTAGGCATTTAGCTTTTACTGAAGGAAAACATTAAAGACAGTAACGGGTTACGGTAGCTGTTTGATCCTTTAAAGGCCTAAAGGGTCAAACAGCTATCATAGAAACAAAGAAATGTCTACAGGTAATGGAGCTTTGCCAGTTTTAATACTATATCCCGAATCGTAAATTAAATTTTTTGTCTTAAATTAATCATAAATTTTACATTGCTGAGGTCTCGTTTAATACTACGTGCTATTTATGTTTAGCATGCGATTAGGAAAGGGCAGTGAAATAAGCACCTGATTCTAACCAGTGTTGCCAATAACGGCCCACCACTACACCAGGATTCACCGCCACTTTAATTTGCAAATTAATATGCAGATTTAATATGCCGCTTTGAGTTGCATTTCAAGCACTTTCTGTTGCATTCACAAATCTAAGCTCTCGAGCACAGAAGAAAACTTGTGCGACAGCATGTGCGTTGTACCGAACTATAAGATAGCAATACGTCACCAAAACAGCACAATGCAAAACAGCAGGAAAACAAAACGGATTTCTGCATAGTGTTAGCAGTGCTAAAGACCAAGGTTTCTATTTGTTATCCTAGTCTTCTCAAAATTAACTGGCATTATCAATGCCCAAAGAGCGGCTGGGTTTTTGGATGGATAAAATCTAACTTTTCACAGCATCGTGAATAATCCAGTGCAGGTAATTGCTTTCCATTGTTTTTCATTAGCAAATTGCTATTAGTGATTAATATTGCTGAGCAGTTACCACAGTTTTTAGAAGGCCAAGCTTAAACTAAATGACTGCAAGGCTTTTGTTTTCCCCGCAAATGGGCCTCCATTTGCCGGTCTATACTATGTTGTACAATGTAGTCTTAAATCCAATGAATATAAAAAAGAAGGAAACATCAAAGACGTCACAGATCTCTGCAAGACAGCATATGGGAGCCAAATCCAAAGAGTTCGCCATGCATAAGCGCTGTAAATTCTGCGTAAAGTACGGTGGCCCTGAAGTGCAAACCTGGAAAACAAATTCCAAAACATGAAAAAACTAATCAGAGGACATGAAAAAATAAATACAGGGACCTGAAAAACAAATCCCAAAACGTGAAAAAATTAGGAAGCAATTACGGAAAGGGAGGGTACATAGTAAAACAGATTGGACTTCAGCAATTGGACGAAGAAATCTGTCAATTTCTGTTACCCACCATACACCAAGGAGTAGCTGTGAAGTGCGTAACTGCGTTTCAAATCTGGCCGTGAAGTATTGACTGAAGGGGACATTTTAATTCATTATAAATTTAGTATATATTTTAAAGTTATTATTAAAATAAGTGATATGTGATAATAGTGATAATAGTGCTAATAGCTATGATAGATTTTCAGGTCCCCGTATTTATTTTTTCACTTCCTCGGATTTGTTTTTCAGGTCCTCTTATTTATTTTATTTTTTTATGTCCTCAATATATTTTTTTTCTTCATGTTTTGTCATTTGTTTTTCAGGTTTTCATTTTTTCTTCTTCGGGTTTTAATTTTGTTTTTCATGTTTTGTAATTTATTCTTCAGGGTTTCATTTTGTTTTTTCGGGTTTTAATTTAGTTTTTCAGGTTTGCACTTTAGGGCCACTGTAGGAAAGTGTGAGGACAGGACGGTTTGACAGATGTTTGTTAGGTTATCAGTCAAGCAAGCTAAACAAGTAATGAATGAAGAGGTTCATAGAAACGACATAAGCCACACATTTTCTTACAGTTTATATGTCAATGCTATATCAAAACCCCAACTGAAAGTCCATGGATGTCCACAAAACAGAGCTGCTGCCGGTAAAAGTAAGATCTGATACACTCGCACACCCCAGCCACTCCACCACGGTGCTTCGACTTGTACGTCCTCTCTGCTCTATGCTGCACACACACACACTCATACGTGGCCAAGCTATCCTTATGGGCTCTTTACATTCGACTGTAGAAACTTAATTTCCATTACTTCCTAGGCTGTTGCTGTCCAGGTCCTTGCTTGTCACTTTAAATACAGCTAGCTAGCTCCATGCGCTAACCCTAATCCAGCTCATTTAGGAAAGCTACATACAAATGACTATTTAAATGAAAGAAAAACTATATTCCAGTTTTTCCCTTCGTGCATATCGCTCCTGTTGCACCCATGAATCAATATTATACTAAATGTCGCGTTCAGTCAACTCAGGTTGTATAATGTCACTAACCTTTCTATAAGCTTCTGAGTAAGCATAGCCTAATTATTATCAATATAACGAAGATCAGCTTGTGATTTTAAGTGTTTTTTCATCTGGCACCAATTTTTAAAGGCAAAAAATATTTTCTATGTATATGTCCCTTTGCCACGCAGATAATCTGACAAGATCTGAACTCATCTCATCTCATTTGAGATGGCTTAAGATTTTGGAATGTTGTCTTCCAAGATTCCGAAGACAGCTGACAAAATCTGAGACATGGGCGGACACCACTTTGATGACCATATGCTCATTTCGTTTGACATCATCTTTTGCATTCTTATGGTTACAAGAGAAGAACCTATTCAACGCAACATTGGAAAAATTGGAAAACACAGTTGCCTGGCTATTAAGCATTCTGTCAGATTCAAACGTGCCCAAACAGAAAATCCGACAAAATCTGACTAAGATTGAACATGTCTCTAGAGAAGATCTGTTCTGAATCGCAGATTTTTATCTGTCCACACAGAGAGACTGACAAGATCCAGATGAGATGGGATTAATCATCAGATCTGTGATGTCTTGACATTTACTTGTTTTTTTTATTTATATTCCTTGCCTAAATAACAGAAGAGAGTTAGCAGTTACTTCCGGCTCAAAAAAAAAAAAAAAATCTAAATTAATTTTTTCCATAGTGGATTTAAAGGATCGTCAATAAATGATTTGTGTTCCACAGAGGCTTATGTGACATAAAAATCTCTTATAAATGTTATAGCATTTATTTGCATTTAATTTGTACATGACAGTGCAAAACCAGTATTTAGTCTAGTGGTGGGAAGCATGGTTCTTTTAAATTAGTCATTGTCAGTCCCAACAATAAGACAAACAGACTTCGGTACTCTTTTATAAACTGACAGGAATTTTAATTAATATTCTATGGCAAGACGGTACTATTTGAGCGGATACATTTTGTTTTAATGACTATGTTTTACCTAATCCATAACTGAATATAACTGTACTTCAGTATAACCATGAACAGTTAGCTAGCATTATTCAAAATATTAGGTTGTCAAAAGTTATCAATTCACACCCTAGATGCCTCGACAGTTAGCTATCTTTGCTAGATAGCAAAGTTAACACCAGCTAGTGAATTTATCTATCGATAGCTTTTTTACATTAATGATTTTGCTTGCTTGGTTGATTACATAGTTTATTATAAATGGTTTGATATCGGTTTTAGCAAGCTAAAGGTAATTCGTTTTTAGATTTCTATGCTATATGTTAAGATTATCATCATCATCATCATCATCATAATCATCTTGATTATGGAAACCAATGGCAGCCTGAATGTCCACCAACAGGCGATGAGAAGAAATTAAATGTTCTAACATAACATGCACATTGTGCAACAGAAAGAAAAAAGTTTTGGTGATTAATTTGTTTTTGTTTTTGTTTTTTACATATATAAAGAGATTTAAAGATAATTTTTAACTGATGGTAAAATTATTGATGTTAGACTTTTGAACAAGATAAGCTTTCACGTGATGTTTGTTTTACCTCTCAAAAGTCACAGAAATGTGTGAAATGAGCTCTCTAAATTCAACATTTTCTAGGTGAGAACCCCCAGACTTCCTCCAGCTGCCTTATGACCCACCACTCTAAGAAAAAATAAAATAAAGAAATAACATTTTAAAACTATGGGAAACACTGCTTTGCCATGTAACAGGTATGTATTAATAGTGAGTGGCCCATCCAACCTCAGTGTTAACTGCGTCTGAAGGAGCAAAGCTTGGCAACATGAGAAGGCAAGACCTGCAGATTTTTATCCCTTTCCCCAGTGAATGGGGCTGTGCCCAAGGACTGCTTTGATGGGAACTTGAACAAAGGGCGATCAATCCAGTGGTGTGGCACTGGTCAGATAAACCCCCGTCCTTGGGGGAGGGCAGAAGAACTGACATGCATTCTCTAAGGAGTTAAAACAGACGTCTGACAGTGCTGAGGAAAACTCTTTTGATTGGGATCTCCAGAGTTTCCACCAATGCATTTGTTAAAAAGTGTGCCCTGAGCTCATTTGGAGTGGATGGAGAGAGAGAAATCTCAGATTCAATTTACATACTAGAATGTGAACACCTGATGACTGAGAGGGTGCTGAGGACGAACTTGTAATAAAAGTAAACTGCTTGGCTTTGCTAAGCCAGCTGACAGGTCAGACAGTGTATGAAGTGCAGTCTATAGAGAAAATCCGCTGCTGTGGATGGTCATATCCTTTCATTTTGAAAGCTCAGTTCGAGAGTACTGAGAACATAGAAAAGGAGAGTAAGCTGGTCGGCTGATTCAGACGGAAAGGAGTAGCGCCAAGATGTCACTTATGTATACAGGCACATATAAAACACACATTCCATTAGCTTTTCTGATTCTAGACTAGAAATGCCACCTAGTATAATATCCCTGTGTATTGATATTAGCACAGAAGCAAAAAATAATAAGCGCTATAAGGGGTTATTTTTTACCTCAAAATCCTTTGATGAGAATTTTCAAAATGATTTAACTTCTTTTCTGGCCAAAAAACTAAAAACTGCAATTACAACTTTTACTACAATTTTTCTCTGTAGACGATTTAAATGTTTTGTAGAATTTAAGTTAACATTCACTGCTCGACATAACACACAGCAACTCATCGAGTAGATTGTGTAATATGGCCATCATCCCACAAAATCAGCCATTCAAGGATCAAAGGAAAGCCCTTTTACAGATATGGTTTCATCGCGACACTGGGTCTCGTTCAGCATGTGGAAGAACCAACAGGCAAAACGTGCACTAACATGAACAAGATCACAGGAAGGAGGATGGGAAGCTGGGAGAAGGAGAGGGGAAGGTCACAGAAACAAAAGGGTCTGGTTGCCAACCTAACAAAAGATGAGAAAAACTCAAGGTAATGGGGCTGTTGGAAAAGCCTGGCTGAATCCACCCCCTCCTTCAGCTTCAGAATATATGTGGAGCTATGATGGAACTGCATGGTTTATATTTAAATTATGGACCTGATCAGTTGTGTCTCTGCATCCAGAATTTTTTTGGTAATTAAATAGTCCCCCCTTTGACTAGCAAGGTCACAGACTTGACTTTGTTAACCGTTAACCTTTAACCAAATCAGGCAAGTACCACGATTTAAATTAAGGCTCGTCAATTCGTTAAATTATAGTCAATTTGAGGATCAAATTTGATAAATTATTCATTCCGATGAAAGGAGTTGGTAGAATTGTAGGAAGGCATAACTGGTCAAAGGTTGAATGTGTCTGCAGAGATGATACATTATGTAATAATACACATAATACAACAAAGCCAAGTGAGTCTCCTGAGTAAACGAATGACTTAAAAATGAAATCCAACCACTGGTACCGGTTCATTATTTCAAATTAGAAATTGGTGGGTTGCCTATATAGTCCACTCAGAGCTTCCTTATTCGAGATATATTCGAGAACATTCCACAAATAAATGTAGGCCCTGTCACAAGTTAACACCTAATGACCACATGCCCCTTTGGAATATCACTTTAGATGTAAGATTTCTGTAAAGCATTTAATGAGAAAATGCAGCTTTCCCAACTATTGTTCTGGAAACGACCTTGTGGCGTATCGTATGCAGTATGGTCCATTGTTTCTGTTTTCCATGTAGGTTAAAATTAAGTGCGGTGGGCCAGTGCAATGAGAGGTCACGCTGATTCACAACAGGACTTGGAGAGAAGTATGTGGAATTACACACTGAGGGGGAAAATGCACAAACAGACCAGAACCAGCTAATCCAAAACAAGCTGCTAACAGTTAACGAAAATGGGGTCCAGGCTGTCAATCCCGGAAAATTGCACTTTATCCAGCCAATTTAAGCTACAGGAGCAGCTGGATTTTTTTTTTTTTTGGCTGCGCTTAATCTAAGCTTCTACTTTGTTGCTTTAATTCATTTAAAACATCAGTCTTCTTTAAACGAAGTAGCTGTGAAGAACCGGTCTCTGAAGGTACACGTAAAAGCATCTGTCCCATTTGCCCTTTCCTGTCTGCCATTTACCATACGAAGCCCATTAGAAGTGGGACATAGCCGAAACGGCTAAATAAAAACTCCCAGCACAGACAGTGGATGAAAAATACAAGGCTGGCAGCGAGAGTGAGACAGAAGTCAGCATGACACTGTCATCCCATAATACCATCTTTTTAATTTGTAAAAGTATGTAAATTCTGATGTTATTACAGTAATTTATGTCCAACGAGTATAGACTCGTAATATTACAACTTTCTTTTTTCATTTTTCAGCCTGCTTCTGCTGTGCTAATTATCTGCAGATAAAAATGATATTACAGGGGTGATTATATTTGTTCTGTTTAAGTTTTACTGTAGAGAACGAAATATCTATTTGATCGTGTTTATAATTATATAAACACAATTAGCTTCACATTTGAATTAAACTTAGTTTTCGTACTTCACAATAAAAAAACCTTCTATCTCATCCTGCAATGTTTCGCTACAATATGTTTGTACTTTAGCCAGCTAGGTAGCAGCAAGCATTAACTAGCTAGTTAAAAACAAGATCCATGTTTCAATGAGAACCTCATTTTCTTTTTTAAATATATTGTATGGGTCTTTTTTGGGGGGGTAAAGATGGGGGAGAACTGTTTTATTAATGTTTATTTTGTCTACAGGAGAATGTTTAATAAAGTTCAAAATCGTAACTAAAGGAATTTGTGTTAGAAGATTTTGTCTGTTCAGGACAAATATGGTCTATGTTGCAAATATAACCAAAAATTTCTGTTAAAAGCCTTAAATTCCATTGAAATTTTTCCCACTGAAAATCTGGATTAATCACTCAGGTCATATTTATTATAATGGAACCAGCCACCAGCTGGGATGGTAAAGATGTGCCTCTATTGTCTAAGGAGTCTGGGTGGCTGTAATGCAGGTGCTACAGTCAGTGGTGCAGGTCATGCATAACCAGCACATGGACTTGTGCTGTATCACTTAATGACACAGGGGCTGAGAACTGTTCCACAAAATTGAAGCTTTGGCTGGCTAGGACCATGAAGACAGCCATAAGGACCCCTGAAGGGGACTACAGTAAATAAACACAACAAAGTTTCCTACGTTGCATTCCAAAAACTGCAGTTTTTTTTTCAAGCATCGAAAATCCCAAAATGAGTTTACTCGAATGGTAAAAATATCCAGAGTCATAAATGCAGTGTAGACCCCAAAATAACCACACACACCCATTTACTTTTGTTTGAAATATTCATGATTTGTGCATGACTTTGGCAAGTAAACTAAAACAGATTTTCAAGTGTCAATGTACCCAAAACCCTGAAACATATCCGCAACTAAATTTAAAGATTTCAAGGGCTCTCAAAATGGTGCCATTTAACAAAGAGAGATAGTACACTTCAAGATACTGGCTACAATAATCATATTTAGTTTGAAAACCTTAAAAAAATTTTTTTTTAAATTTCACACAGTTCTACCAGATGAAAACTTGCAGAGAGAAAACTCATGGGAGCTACAATTCGTATTGTATATCAACCACATATCAAATATTTTCATGGGAGTCTTTACCTTTGACCTTCAGAAGCAGACCCAGAAAGGAGAGAAAAAATCACTCTTTTAGAAAATAATTCCCAGACTAAATGGGATTTTCTTTGACAAGAAGAAGATTTTGCGAAGAATGGTTCCACTGCCTTTAAAATTTGTATTATTTCCTATTTTCTCTAACAGGTACGGACTTTAAACACAAATTTAACTGAAACCTTCCATGGAAAACTTGCTCTGCCAATAAATGGCAGAGGTGATGTCTGATTTATGACACTTCCAAACTATGGCGAGGGAGGAGAAAGAAAAAAATAAAAATAAATCAACCCCACCAGGGCAGGCTGCCTAGGACCTGAAAGGACTATCTCATCATGACACCCAGGCATGTCTTTCAAATCCCAGGCAGACATGGATCTGCAACTCAGAATAACATACAAAAATGTTTTTCTTTGCTAGACCTAGACCTGTGAATGCAGGATGCCCCAAATCTCAAAGATCTGCCGGTCTTGCTCTCGATCTTAAGTGAAACACAAACATTGGCCTGAAGGCCACATAATATGTTCCAGTTACACAATGCAGCTGGAAGTGACTCTGTGACTCTGCAGAAATACAGTGCAGAGAAAGAACCGTGTCCTCAGTGATACCATAGTGAGCAGGATAATTTCACGCAGCCCTAGACAGAGACCACTGCTCGAGTCCCATAATAAATTAAAACTCCACTCCTGCTCGCCTCAAATGTTGCATCTGCCTAGCAGGAGTCCCACTTAAAACAATTTCCCTTTTTGAGCCCAGAGTCTAACAATGACAGCCTCGTTAATTTTACACTCCCATCTCTGTTGTAAGGCTGCATCGTCACGAGTACCATGCCCGCCCCCTCCCACCTCCACTCCCAATGCAATTCACGCCGCTGGAGCGAGAGGAGCTGACGGACGCACCAGAGCGTGCCACAGCCCTTGCTGAGCCTGACGGAGGGGCTGAGCTGGTCCTAGGTGAATCCTTTTCATTCAATCCAAAGCGATGCCAAAATCAAGGGGCACCCCTGCAGGGTGGTACAAATGCTTCTTTTTTACATCTGCTTGAAAAGACAAATTACATGTTAACATTACATTACAAATCAAGAGGAATTCCAGATTAAAGTAAAAACTAAATAAATAATACAGTACAAAATTCAATATCATTTAACAACTTATACAACAAATAATTACAATTTCTTACTTAAAACTATATTTATTGTTCCATCTTCTATAAAAAATAAAGGTGATACAATTTGTATGATTTGTATGAGTTTAAACACAAATTGTATCGTGAAACTTCAGTGTTACCATATTTTCTCTTTTTTTCTTTTTAATCTGTGGAGCAGGAAGAAGCTGAGCCATGAAACAAGAAATGTTTTACCTCCATATCATTGTGAAACTCATAGTTGTCCAACAATTCACCAATCTCTTATACCAGATAAAATATGAACCCAATTTCAATGAAGATGGGGAGTTGTGTGAAGTAAGAGGCTTGGATAAGGGACTTATAGAAGATGTCAAAAGAAAGAAAGCACCAGCCATATGACCAGCCCAGTATTTCAGAGTGCAGCTAAGAGGCCTATGTTTTCTGTTTGAGGATGTGCTGAATGAATCAGGGGATTGGGGGCAAGGGTGAAACGTCCAAAAATGTCCAAATGCAACCCACAGTGTCAGGCAGGGCATAACAGAACAAACTAACGATACAAGCAAGTGGCAGTGTCGTTTTTTGTGTGTGTGTGTGTGTGTGTGTGTGGGAAATTCATTAAGGAACAAGCCAGGGGGTCGTTATATTAATGCTCCATGGAGGTCATCTCACCTTACTAATGGCTAACTATGAGGAGTGGACAAGACTAATCGGGGTTAGAGAGACCCTAACCCATCTGCCAGTTGAGGAACAAATCTCAACCCTTTACTCAAACCTCCAAGCTACCCAATGTTTGCCCTTTTCTTCTCATCCAGTTCACTTGACTGTAGGCCGTAAACTGCAAGCATACTTTAAAATGGCAAAGGCAAAGATATTATAAAATAAATATATAATTTAGTTAAATGCAAGCACAGTTTCTCACCCATTTCACATTTGCACCGAACGTATGTAAAACAGTTTCTTATAAAATTTGCTTTAATAATTTAAAATATAACAAGATATTATATCTCTATATTTGGGAGCGATGAGAGATACCCAATGCCCCCAAAAAGTGGTTAAAACTGAGTTCCTCAGTTTACCTGCATCATTCAGTTATCCCTGGAATGGGATACACATGAATGGGACATCACATGATGACAGCACAACCATTATACACGAGGAGATGTGTGACAGTTCCCTTCAGTAAGAATGTCCATTTTCCAAGGGATGGGAACCGTGAAATAGTATTAGATATAACGTGCAGCCAATGTCTTCACCATGGGTCTTATTAGTTGCTTAGCATCCAAAGAGACTTACACAGCTTATGATTTCTAAATTCATCCACTTATATAGCTGGATCTTTAACAGAAGCAATTCAGATAAAGCAGCTTGCACAACAGTTAGGGAGGGACAAGAGTCTGACACCACCAGCTGCCCACCATCTTCTGAAGAGGGCAGCAGCATTCCCACACAGGTAGTGACAGGAAGCATTTATTCAATTGGACAACTATGCTCTCATTCAAACCACTATTCCCAGTCAAACAAGACCGACTTTGCCTCGCACTAGGTTCTCTGGCTTTCTAGCACGATGAAACAAGGGAAATTTTTTTAAATAGCAGCAGAAAAAAGACCTGTGGTAGAAACCTAAAACTAAAGAATTTCCTAATTCCAGCAGCTGCCTCCAACCTTGAACATAAGAAAGCAGAGAGAGAAACTGGTCTGTGCATAGTGCTTGCACCCTTGCCCTCACCAGGACACCAAATGCTGCTCTGTGCACAGTGCCTAACAGAGGTCCTGTCTAGCATCTGGCGCCTGGTCCTAATGAGACAACAGCCTAGAGCCTGGATAGTGCTGGTTGCCACTTCACATTAGTCACAGCTGCAAAGTTTAGTTTGCATCACTCTGAGTTGGGGGGGGGGGGGGGATGGGCTTCGGATTGATCCACTGCACCAAAACCCCCAGGCACAAGGCCCCATACGGTGCGTGTGGCAAATGCATTCTGTGTTTTTGGGTCAAAACGGAGGCATTACACTCATTACCTTCTGCATTTCTGTTTCACACAAAAAAAAAACACAGGATTATTTGGTAAAACACCTGGTGGTAAATTAAAAAGCATACTTTTGCAGACTTGTCCACCCACAGGAGCTGACAGTGAGAAGAATACAAGTTCATACAGATCTGATCATCCTGCTTCCATAGGTAACCATTAACAATGCGCTATCTCTCTCTTTCGAGCAATCACGTGAGGCAGCTTGCAGGACTGCATCACTTCCACCACAGCAACCAGTGGACCATTAAACTGGACTCCAGCCATCTGGGCCCCCAACGCTCTCTTCCGGATATTACAATATCTTGGAACTCCTCGACTGAAGAGCATCAAACAATATGGACAATAAAACAATAAGATTGTTTAATTCAGCTCCTAGTGCTGGTCAGCGGAGGACGGGCTCCCCCATTAAGCCGGGTTCCTCTCAAGGTTTCTTCCTGCCAGGTTAGGGAGTTTTACCTTGCCACTGTTGCCCCAGTGTCTTTGTGACATGGAAACATGTGAAAAGCACTCTATAAAAATAAATTGATTGATTGATTGATCTGGTAACACAGCATAAAATACTGTACAGGCCCAGAATGTGAAATGAGAACACAAAGATGCAAACAAATTACTTTCCTAACATGAAGACTTGCCCCATGAAAGAGCCTCATACAGCACAAAAATAATGTATGCAAGGCCCCAGAAAAGTGTTACTCACCGGTGTTTCAGGTAGTCACCAACATTAGGCAACAACACCTCCAAAACCCTCATAGACTCCGATAGAAAAGAAACACAGAAGAAAACACTATTACAACTCGATTAGGAACCAAAAACATTACGAACACTGCCTTGTGAATTTATCTTTGCAAATCTTCAATCTCACCCTTAAAGAAAGATGAAAAACATAAACCGTAATTTTTATATTTATAAAGCCAAAATGTATTCATTATGAAATACAAATTAGATTTGACTTTATCGTCAGACAATCACTGACCTTTCCTACAAGGTTGAGGTTGCACCCAAACAGAAGGTTGTTCACATTGTGACTGTTCCTTCACATTCACATGGACCGCAATACCAGGACTTCTTGATGGAAACAAGCATTGTCATGTGCGTGTTACTCCATCCTTGTTTTGCTGAGGGTCTGTTCTGTGCGGTTAGGGTTATGAAATTAGGTTATGAAGGGTTATCCAAATCAAGAGCAAGGAAACACCATGCAACTGAGGTCTGAAGACTTAAACCTGCGGGTACCCAGTCTTTCCAAATATCTTACAGTGTGATGAGACGGCAGTGATGTGCCCTTTGGGGAGAGCACTGAAGATCTCAGACACTGCAGCTCGGCACACCCCAACCCAGACCTATTCGGCCACCAAGGCCATGGAGCCACCCAATTATCTCCCTTGGCCTCCTACCAGAGACGCATGGAAAGGCCAATGTTTCTAGTCCAATAAACATACTTCGAAGACTCACTCTGTTTAAATTTGAGTCATGAGCTACAAATACTAACCCAACACAGAATTCAGCTGTACAATTTAAAGCCAGTAAACATAAATACAGCACCAGCATACAGTGTAGACTTGATTTTGTAGACTATTAAACAGTAGTAATTAGTGGAAGGGCAAGGGTAATTGGTAACAATATAACCATAACATAACAAAATAAAATTTATTATTGAAAAACGTTTTAGACTTTTAAACAATTTAAGACATTTAATTATTGCTTTATATGCCTCAGGTCTATTTGCTAATTAAATTTCAATTTGAGCAGAATAGTGCAATTCTACATGGAGATGAAAAAGAATAACTGCAGCTTTCTTAAAAACTAAAGGTGGCTCAGATAAATGACAGAATCAGAATGGAAAAGTCATGGAATCATTAAATAGTGATGGGGCAGTGCATTTACTGTGCTGAGTGTGTTGTGAAGAGGCCCATGGAGCAGTGACAGACAGGACACCGCACTGAAGGAATTTAAATTACACAGATATGCAAAAAAGTCAACCAGGAGTATAAATAAGGAAATAAGGCTTAAAATGCAGAGGAGGTTGATTTTGTTTTCACCACCAACCAGAACATAACGAATGCCTGAATAATACAATCACAAGCACATCCTCCTGCATTCAAACTCATACTCTTTCCTGTGAACAAGTCTCTAAAATCGACAGCTTTAGAGGATCTTAGTTAAAATTTCGTGAAGTAAAAGTATATGCCTTTTTAGTCCCTGCAAAGCCTGCTACATGAGTGAAAGGGAGAATTAGAAGCAACTTCTATCAAAGATAGATCATTGACCGGCCACTTGGTGTGTTGGCATAAGGCTTTCACAATCCTGGTCAGCCAGAAGCTCACTGAAAGCAGCAATTGAATCCACTGCGACAGTCATATGTATCATTTTCAATAAACAAATGAGTACGTTTTAAAATAACTCTGCTCCTCGGGATATCTTGCCCAAAATAACGTGGAGCGGCATAGCTCGTAGTGACGTTTTGCAAGCGACATTTAAGCATGTGGTTGAGGATTTCACTCTTTACAAATACACTGGTGTAAGCACATCCTTTTCATTACAAAACATTCTATAAGTATGCAGATGCTGATGTATTTTTCAACTGTGTAATCAACATCAAAGGGATCTCGAGGTTCATTATGACAGGCGATTCATGAACAAGTTTATATCTCCGGTTTCTAATCAGAATTCATTAATTTATTCATTTGAATAAACTGGGGAAATCGCGACCATTCACGCTCACTTTTCTGAATGATGTGTATTTCTGAGTACATTATTCAATAGTGATCAGCATTATAAACACACAGAAGACTGCTCGGCAAGATTATTTAACATAAACAATTATATCAAAGCATTTAACCATCCTAATTAACGTATACACAGACAAGAACATGTGCAAATACAAATAAACCAACGTGCAGTTATCTACCTGCTGTAGTAATGTTAGGTAGTATTATTCTTAAAGATGTACAATACCAAGCACAACACACGCACAGCAAGTGCAATAACATCTAGCCAGCTACTACGTCTTGTTATTATATCTAATAATACTGCATCCACTAGAATACGCCACCAATATAATTAACATAGCTAATTCTTACAAGATAAAACCAAAACAAGCTTGTTACCGATATGCTATGTGGAGACAGCTTGGCGAGAATGTGTTTGCTAGCTTGCGGTAGGTCTTTGGCTATAACACATCAGTCATCATGGACACATTATTATCCCGTTCAACTGCTTGGAGCTATACATTTACACACACAAAGTTGTTTTCGTGTCATACCTCATATTTTTCATATTGATCGTCGCTTTTCTGAGATTAATTTAATTGCACGCCGATAGAATAACGCAGTAATTCAATAAATTGCAAAATACATAGACATATGTACTTATTTATAATATGGCAAATAACCAGCAAGCAGCCAACAAAACACACTCGGAACTCAATAAAAAATTCCCCTTGTCCATCGGAACATAAACCAACCCAATATCTATAATAAGACGTCAATACTTACAGTGTCAGCCTTTTTTGAATGAAACGTTTTCAATTGCCGCTCCGTCAACCATTACATTTAAATGTAGAGAACACAGAGTATTGGCTGCAATAATACTACGCTTAATTCCGTTATTATTACTACTGAAAACAACGGTGTCGCTAACATCGGCGTTCCGTACACAACGCACAGTTAGACTCGGTGGCCTGGGATACTCTTAAGAATTGTTCATCTGGCAGGAGCTCCATGGAAATAGGGCCGTTTTCATTGGATGAGAAAGGTTCTGAACAGTACCCCTCCTTCGACTATAGTCAAGAGTGCGCACAAAAATCAGAAGCGGTTCTCGTTACGCAGAGCTGATTGGACAGAAGTAAGGAGGCGGTTACCTAGAAATTGGATTAGATTGGATAATTCCGCTATTAAAATGTAACTATCGGAGGTGTAATAGTCGAGTATTGGAGTATTAAAGTCATGTTTACATTGCTATTTGTGTGTGTTTGTGTTTAAAAGAAGGCAACTCTACGCTATTTGTCACATAGGGAGAGAAATGTATAAATAAGTAATTAACGTTCCGCATAAATGCAGAGGAGTCAGGGCAATATATGTTTGTTTTGTTAAATCTATACGAGCTAACCATACCAATGTGAATACGAGTCATTTTGGACAATCAAGTTTAAAAGAGTTATAACATACTGTTTTTCATTCATGATTTAGATTTCTTAAAAACCAATGAGCAGCAAAACCTTATTAGGACCCTTTTTGTCTATTTTTCTTTCTTTAGAATTCTTTAGAATTTCTAAATTTCTTTAGAATACTGAAATACTTCCCCCCCCCCCCCTTATTTTTTTACGTTTTTATTCTATTTATAGCTCTGTAAATCCTGATGAGAACTGCGGATGCCATGAATGTTGAAGAGTTTGGGAGCCCGGCCCCTAACACACTTGAGTTCAAAACAGCAGAAATGATTACTTTTTAATGAATGACACCAGAAACCAATCTGCATGTACTGCATCAGTAGACATTCCTGAGTTTGAATATTGGTCCACACAGATCCCTGACCTCAACCCTATCGAACACCTTCGGGATGAACTAGAACGGAGATTGCGAGCCAGGCCCTCTCATACAAAATCAGTGTCTGACCTTACAAATGCTGTTCTAGAAGAATGGGCAAAAATTCCAACAGACACACTCCAAAATCTTGTAAAAAGCCTTTCCAAAAGAGTGGAAGCTGTTATAGCTGCAAAGGGGGGACCAACTCGATATTAATGCCTATGGATTTATAATGGAATGTCATAAAAGCTCCTGTAGGTGTAATGTGCAGGTGTCCCAATACTTTTGTCAATATAGTGTATATTACACTGTTAAAACAGTGAAATATTTTGTGAATTTTGTATACTGCTATGCCTAAATATAAGAGGCTGGTGATTTAATATCCTCAAATGTGTCACCAGAAATTATTTTGTTTAGGATTTACCTAGGGTAGTCCATTGAACTGTGAGCTACAATAAAATTGGAAAGAAAAAAATCAATAGTGCATATGTTTTTTGGGAGGCTGGTGTTATTAATCTGCAAACTGTGATATATTCATGGGCAGGGATTATAGTCTGCAAATTTGGAATATCTCTTAAATCCAACAAGACTGTTCTCTCAGTAAATGGCCAGAGTCAAAGTACAACATTTTACTTCATGAAATGAAAAGTAAACCCTTAACAGCAGCCAGTCTAGTTTCAAACAGCTAAGATCACTTTGCAGTGGTGAGAGAGAACAAAGTGCTCTTTCTCCTCCCCACCAAAGAGCAATCTCTGTCGTACACAATTTGACTCTCTGACTGAGTGAATAACAAGAAAAACCTATACAATGCCACTAAATTCTGGGTAAACACTGTAAAGAAGTGATTCACACAATGCTAAGAATGATGCAGCCTACAGAGGGATTTATGTGCTAATCTATAAACACCAGGGATTACAATTTTGCCATTCCAGAAAAAAATAACTAGACATCCTCAGTTAGAACAAGGAAAAATGACAAACAGAGAGAGAGAGGAACTGTACGATTGTATCTCAACCTGTTTTAGTGGTTCTTTTCAGGCAGTGTCTAGGTTATAGTCCCGCACACACAATTCTGGATTACACAGTGTCACAAAGAGCTGTTAGATAAAATTAGATACTCAGATTTCGTTTGAATGGATGGATGTAGCTTTGTACAACAATTTTTCCATATACATGACTACTGAAGCTCACAGATCCCAATTATTCAGTGAAGCTGGCATTCCAGCTCCATTTTTATTTAGAGAGAAAATCACTTTGTTTTAACGCTTTCCTTGTATTTGTCAGCACAAAAAATCAATAGTTCAGCAGCTATTAACCAATAAAATATTGGCTGATGTTGTAGCACACAGCAAAAAAGCTTTTATCAGCAGTTGTCATGGAGACTGTCCAACATCCCAACGTAGAGTTTCTAATCCTAAAGATTTTCTTACTGATTCCCTGTCCCAAATCAGATGACTCGTGAGAATAATAGTTGACCTCATGCCATGTAAAGATGAAAAAAAAACATTATTTCCATTAATAATTTATCCTTGTGTGCTTGAAAAATTGTTTAAAATTCCCATAAGTGAGTTCTTGAAAGGTTCCATCTTCAGAATAGAAATAAATGTTCAATATACCTCAGGATTCTTTCTCACTAGCTGGAAAATCATTAATTATGTATTACTCCCCCTTGTCAAAACATCAAATCCCCTCAGAAACACCAAATCCTGCAAGGACTTTATTTCTTCTTCTCTCTATTGGATGAAAAAAGTTTTTTGATCCCATATCCTGTTATAGTTCAGCATGTGGCAGTTAATATAAATATATTTTTATTCTTTGCAATAGTAAAAGCAGTAATTAAATTAAATTAATGAATTTATTGCATTCATTTAAACAATAAAAATAACGGTCACTGTGACAATGCAGGCTTAAACTATTTCACTATTTTTAATTTGCTTAATTGGTACTCTTTTCTTTAACTCATTATGGTTAATTGATTATTGTTAAAATGCTGTAGGGTATACAGGTAAACTAAACTAATTCACCAATTCCTTTTATTTTACCCACCTTTTCTGTATTCTATAATTAGACTAAGTGTGCTAAGTGTGTCTGCTAGGCCTTTTGTATTAAGTGTTTAGCCATGGTAAAAGCTGGCTTAGTGCCTTTTTAGTTTTTTGTGCCCATTTCGGGTTTAATTCTTAAAGTGAATTATTTACACATTTAAGAGGCTGTGGTCGTACCTCTAATGTGAGGGGGACTGATCTTTGTGTGTTAAAAAACTATAATAAAAAAATCAATCAATCAATCAATTTTTATAAAGTGCTTTTCTCATGTTTCCATGTCACAGAGACGCTTTACATACAGAGAAATACAATATGTCCCAGGCCTGACCCCCCAGAAGCATACCAGTGGCAACAGTGGCAAAGAAAAACTCCCTAAGCTGGCAGGAAGAAACCTTGAGAAGAACCCGGCTTAATGGGGGAGCCCATCCTTTGCTGGCCAGCACTAGGAGCTGAATTAAACAATCTTATTGTTTTATTGTCCATATTGTTTGATGCTCTCCAGTCGAGGAGTTGGGGGCCCAGATGGCTGGAGTCCAGTTTAATGGTGCACTGGTTGCTGTGGTGGAAGTGATGCAGTCCTGCAGGATGCCTCACGTGATTGCTCGAAAGAGAGAGATAGCGGTTACCTATGGAAGCAGAATGATCAGGTAATTTGAAAATTTAAAAAGTGAAACTTTGTGAGTGGTCACAGCAACATATATATGGCAGCATACAAAGAGGGTGAGTGGCAGAAACAACACATGGCCATAAAGATGGTCCGAACCCATCCCTCCCCACCAAAGGCAGAACCCAGCCAACTAGGGGGGAACCACCAATGATGGTGAGACAACAGGAATGGTTCTTATCACCAAAACATTTCTATCAGCCAACGTTCCTTCACTGTCACAGTCGCCCTATTGACTATGTGCAAGTTTGAAAAGATTTTCTTTTTTAAACCTTGCTTTAAAAATAGAGACTGTGTCCGATAGTTGTGGAGCTCTATATGCAAATGCTCTACCTCCAGATTTTGATTTTGATATTCTTGTTATATATAGATTCCCAGCATCTTGTGAGGAAAGAAATTTAGATGGGACATACAGGACTATAATATCTCTTAGATACAAGGGAGCTAGCCCATTAACAGCCTTGAAAGTTAACAAAAGTAATTTAAAATCAGTCCGCTGCCTTATTGGCAGCCAATGTAATGAAGCCAACAATGATGCGATCATATTTCTTATGTCTAGAAAGGATCCTAGCAGCAGCATTCTGAACAACTTGTAATGTATTTGTAGCTGCATTTGACCCACCTTATTATATAGCATTACAATAAGTCTGGAAGTAACAAAAGCGTGGATTAATTTCTCTGCATCCCGATCACCTAAAAAATGTCTAATCTTGGCAATGTTTCTCAGGTGGTAGAATGCTTTTCTAGCAACATCTTTAGTATGCCGATAAAAAGAAAGATTTGGATAAATTGTAACTCCAAGATCTTTAACCAATACCCTCTTTTCTATCAGCTTTCCATCTAGGTCCAGCACATAGTCATTGAGCCTTGTACGATGGCCTTTTTGGCCAAGGATGATCATTTCTGATTTGTCAGAATTCAACAATAGGAAATTAGAGGACATCCAATCTCTTACATCTTTCAAGCAAAGCTCCAATCAAAATGGCAAATTAGATACTGACCTAAAGTTCTTAAGAACACATGGATCTAAATTTGGTTTCTTTAAAGTTGGATTAATTACTGCTACTTTGAGAGACTCAGGGACACATCCGGATACTAAAGATGGGTTAACCATGTTTAACATTGGTTTAGACGTTACCGAGAGAATATCTTTCCCCAACTTCGTTGGCATTGGGTCAAGGAAACAAGTTGACAATTTTGATGAAGAAATAAGTTCAATTTCACTAAGCTCAACAGGAGAAAAGCTATCAAAAAAAGTTCTGGAATTACTTTCCACAGGTGGTTCAGAGCAAACTTCTACAGATGACATCGCCGTTATCTCAACTCTAATTTCTTCATTCTTCTCACTGAAGAATTACATGAAGTCCCTGCTGCTATGATACAGACTCAGGTAATCTATCTCTTGAGTTTTGGTTATTTTGGCTGCTGTATCTAAAATAAATCCTGTTGTTTTTGTTCTCCTCAATTAGTTTGGAGAAGTATGCAGAGCAAGCAGCTACCAATGCACATTTATAATTAACACTTTCTTTCCCATGCAATAAGGAAAACCTGTAGTTTGGATGTGTGCCACTTATGACATTCCTGCTTGAGTTTCCGTATATAATCAGTGTACCATGGGGAGAATTTATTATGCTTTATCCACTTAATGCCTTGTTAGAGATATCTAGCATTTCATCCACTGAGATAATACTATTGAGTATTCTTTCCTCAGGTAAAACATTTGGCAGCTCTTCAATAAACTTTAGCATCAGACTTGGATTAATTGACTGAGTCATATACTGTTTCTGCTCTGGGACGTTGGAATCCGTCAACTGAATAACAAACGTAATACGAAAGTGATCAGTGATTGTACTGGGTTGTACAAAAAAACAGATACATTTTCAATATCAACACCAAGACTAATAACTAGATCTAATGTATGGCTGCGACAATGCGTGGGTTCTGCCACATGTTGGACAAACTCAAACGTATCCAATATAGAAACAAAGGATTTTTTTAATGAATCCACATCACTATCAGTATGACTATTGAAGTCTCCAACAATCAATACTTTGTCTGCAGTAACTGCTAGGATTGATAAAAAGTCACCAAAAAATTCTGTATATGGACCCGTTGGCCTATAGACATTAGCTAATAAAAAGCTTGGTTGTTTGAGAGAGCCATTATTACCATTATTTGACCAGTTTCTCTGTAAGACAAGTACAGTATCTCACAAAAGTGAGTACACCCCTCACATTTTTGTAAATATTTGAGTATTTTTGTAAATATCTTTTCATGTGACAACACTGAAGAAATCACACTTTGCTACAATGTGAAGTAGTGAGTGCTGTCCCCTCAAAATAACTCAACACACAGGCATTAATGTCCAAATCACTGGCAACAAAAGTGAGTACACCCCTAAGTGAAAATCTCTAAACTAGGCCCAATTAGCCATTTTCTCTCCCCGGTGTCATGTGAGTCATTAGTGTTACAAGGTCTGAGGTGTGTTAAATTTGGTGTCATCGCTCTCACACTCCCTCATACTGGTCACTGGAAGTTCAACATGGCACTTCATGGCAAAGAACTCTCTGAGGATGTGAAAAAAAGAATTGTTGTTCTACATAAAGATGGCCTAGGCTATAATAAGATTGCCAAGACTCTGAAACTGAGCTGCAGCACGGTGGCCAAGACCATACAGCGGTTTAACAGGACAGGTTCCACTCAGAACAGGCCTCAAATGGTCGACCAAAGAAGTTGAGTGCACGTGCTCAATGTCATATCCAGAGGTTGTCTTTGGGAAATAGACGTACGAGTGCTGCCAGCATTGCTGCAGAGGTTGACGGGGTGGGGAGTCAGCCTGTCAGTGCTCAGACCATACGCTGCACACTGCATCAAAGTGGTCTGCATGGCTATCGTTCCAGAAGGAAGTCTCTTCTTAAGCACAAGAAAGCTCGCAAACAGTTTGCTGAAGACAAGCAGACTAAGGACATGGATTACTGGAACCATGTCCTGTGTTCTGATGAGACTAAGACAAACTTGTTTGATTCAGATGGTGTCAAGCGTGTGTGGTGGCAACCAGGTGAGGAGTACAAAGACAAGTGTGTCTTGCCTACAGTCAAGC
>JAOVYW010000002.1:3257128-3272440 GCA_025775045.1 Hiodon tergisus
AAACAATAAACAAAAAGTCATTTGAAAATTCAGTTCACCCTGTACTATATTGAAAACACATTATTAACACATTATTTGATGTTTTACTTTGTGAATTCAATTTATTTTAGAAAATATACACTCATTTCAAATCTGATGACTGCAACCCACTCCAAAAAAGTTGGGACAGTCGACTGTTTACCACTGTGTAACATCACTTTTTCTTTTAATAACGCTTATTAAACGTTTGGGCACTGAAGACACCAGCGGAATTTTCCCCCATTCATCCATTATGCATTTCTTCAGCTGCGCAACTGTACCTTTGTTGCCTTATTTTCCGCTTCATAAGGCGCCACACATTCTCAATTGGAGACAGGTCAGGACTGCAGGCAGGACATGCTAGCACCTGCACTCTCTGCTTATGCAACCATGCACTTGTAATCCGGGCAGAATGTGGTTTGGCGTCCCTGGAAAAGATGACGTCTGGATGGCAGCATGTTGCTCCAAAATGTTACATATCTTTCTGCATTAATGGTTCCCTCACAGATGTGCAGGTTACCCATGCCATGGGCACTGACACACCCCCATACCATGACAGACGCTGGCTTTTGGACCTGATGCTGATAACAGCTTGGATGGTCCTTTTCCTCTTTGGCTCGGAGAACACGGTTACTGTTTTGTCCAAAACTATTTGAAATGTTGACTTGTCGGACCTCGACACACGATTCCACTGTGCTACAGTCCATCTCAGATGAGACCGAGCCCAGAGAAGTCGGTGGCGCCTCTGGACAGCGTTAATGTATGGCTTCTGCTTTCCATAGTAAAACCTTAACTTGCATCTGTGGATGCAGCGGCGAATGGTGTTGACTGACAAAGGTTTACCAAAGTATTCCCGAGCCCATGTCAGGATATCCATTACAGACTCATGACGGTTGTTAAGACAGTGACGTCTGAGAGATCGGAGATCACGCACCGAGATTTGACCGAATTCCTTGAATCTTTTAATTATATTGTGCACTGTAGAAGGTGAAATGCCCAAAATACTGATTTGTCTTTGGGGAATGTTGTTCTCAAAGTGTTGGATTATTCACTGACGCATCTGTTGGCAGACTGACGCATCTGTTGGCAGATTGGCGAACCTCGACCCATCGTTGCTCTTGAAGGACAGTGTCTTTTTTTGGAGGCTCCTTAGATACTATAATTACATGATTGCCTCACCTGTTTCACATCACCTTCTTATTTCAACTTGTCACAAATTGCCCCGTCACAAATTTTTTGGAACGTTTTGCATGCATCAATTTCAAAATAAATGTTTACCTTCAAAAAACTATGCAGTTGATTAGGTAAGACATCAAATACCTTGTCTTTATACATTTTTTGTTTAAATACAAGTCAAAGTACATTTACAAATCACTCCTCTTTGTTTTTATTAGCATTTTACATACTGTCCCAACTTGGTTTGGAATTGGGGTTGTATTATGGACTGTTAGACTAAGTTTTAAGTTCATTCTAATCCATTCTATTCTAAATATCTGTCATTTGAAAGCATTCAAATCAGATGGTTGCGTTTCCAATGACTGCAGTTACATAAGTACAACAAACACTCTGAGAAAAAAAATATCTATTTACAAAATTTGCAATATTCCTAAGTTACAAAAGGATGCAAATTTATTAGCAGGGAATTCATTAATAATTTCCCAAAATGACCAAAGAATATATACTGTGCAGTGATACAGACACAAAGTTCAAAGTATTTTTTGTTGATGTTGTTGTGTTTGTTTGGTTTTTTTTAATGTATGGGAATTAGTGGACTTGAGAGTCACGAAACAGAATCTGCTCAAATATTGAGTGTCATACTCAAGTACCCAAGTGCCTTCTGGGTAAAAAAGAAGATTTTTAAAAACAACTCAGCTATCGATGTGCAAATTGTGGATAAAAAAAATAAATCAGGATGTACCAAATAGCTCAAATAAAACATAGAGAAATACACAAGTCATGTCGAAGTCTCATTCAGTGTGGGTGCTGATGGCTGATGACCTCACTTATGACAAACAAAAGCGGTTCATTTTGGAAGATGCCGAGACTTTCAGGAGGCAGTCGCTACCTCTTGGGATCAGGCTGTCGTTGTTTGAAATGGATTTATACTTCAGACTTCTTAATTAACAACCACAGGTCGTGTAGGAGTGTAGGTCCACAGTCAGTTCTGAATGTTAGGACTCAAGGGTACAACTGCACAACATGAGCTTTCATTAGACTGCGATTCAGATGCTTGTGCAGTCAGTGATCAGAATCACCAAATGCTGTGCGTCTGACGTAACATTCATCTCTAATATATTTACTGAACTGACCTGCACAATGCTATTCCCACTAAGCAATAGTGGAGCCTTTCCAGAAGTCGATAATGACCTACATACATGAATTTGGGTCGTACTAAGAGGCAGCGCCTCTAAGTCTCTATTGTCTGTAAAATCATTCTTATGAATTCTGTAATAGAATTCTTATCAAACGCTGGGAATAACCATACGTTATATATTGAGTATGCCATAAAGATAAAACACCTTCGCCACCTTTTTAAACCCCCAAAAAGGGGTAATAGACCACCTTTGCCACCACTCACCACCACCACATCCCCAAAGGCGAGTATGATAAAAGGGTTGGAAAGGATTGTTCTGTGGAGCCCTGACATGTGGTTCCAGGCTTGTGGGCTTGACTCTCTAAATATCACAGTCTTTGCAATTAGAAGTATAACCGCAGGCAGAGATCCAGTATGTTTCACTCGAGACTGCGCTTCCCCGCCCAGTTTAAGGAAGAATGGCTTTCCCGGCGTGTCCCATAGCTCATCCCTTTAGGTCCACATGAAAATGTCACAAACTTGTATTTCTGTAATAGATGTCCTTTAGTGGCAGTCGTCACTGAAGGGTCATCAACCTGAAATATAAAACTGTTCACCCTTTTCATGTAAGTAGTACATCATTCCCGTTTAGCGCAAAGTATTTTAAAAGCAAAATTCGGTTGACTGACCCAGAAATCAGGATTGAAATTGTTCGGTTCATAGATTTAATTTACAACTCTTTGGGTAAACGCAATGTATGCCATGACTGTTCTCACCGCGAACTAAGTCAGACCAGCAGGCACATGGCAAAGAGGCACCACATTGCACCACAGAATACAGCAGGTGATCCCCTGCACATTCCTCCTGTAAAAGAGATTCCACAGTTGATCTAATTTACCCATAAAGTCTGGAAGCTAAGCAGCCTGGCCCCTCGCAATCTTAGAAGCAGCGATTTAGTGAAGTGAGACCTGTCAGTCGCTGTGCGCTTTTCACGTCCCCTCTGATTCGAGACACCCAGAGCCTCTGCTCCTGAGGCTGTCTGTCAAAATTCTTGAACAGGAGGGGGGGCAGCGAGGACATTGAGAGTTTCTCGTGGGCATGACAGATGGACATCTCTGCCAAATACTTTCTTTCCCAAATACTTTGACTGGGAACAGAAGCAATTACTGGTAATGGAGAGCCAATTGAAGGGAACAATAGACAGAAAAGGAACCATTGATAAATGCTTTGTTAAACAGTGCATTTACTGGACATACCCTCTCATACACTCTGCGTCACATTTGGTAAAACGTTTTCCTTTGGTACATAAAGACATTGTGGACAAAGCCCTTAACTGTGATGAAGGGTTAGGGACTAGGACAAGGGGGGACCTTTATTGAACGATTACTTTGAAAACAAATCCCACACCTGGGATAAGCCGACTGGATCTCAAAGGACCGCCAGTGACAGGGGACTTCCGTCACTAAGGGCCATCAATCAGGTGGCACAGAGACGACAGGGCTGCCAGATGGCTCCGGGAACATGAGAGGTAATTAAGCACTGCGACACCAAAGTCCCGTAATTGATTATCAGACGGGTCCCTTTCAGAGCCGTGATCTCAAAAAGAGTGCTACGTGACAAGGGTCTAAAATTGGTGCTCTGCGCTTATCATTTGATGCTGTTCACGACTGTCCACGTTCGTCTGTGATGTACGCACTTGATATATGATCTCACCGGCAAAGACATGTTGACTAATGGAATGAAATAATAATTAACAATCCAACATTGAGTATGATATGGTGTAATTTAATGTGTGCCGTGGGAATACAGGCACACCTTGTAGGGAAATGTGTATTTTCTTTTCATTATGAAGCATGAATTACACATATTAAACAGCATGGGCCGGGTAGTGATCAGAAAGACGGGCATTTCACATTCATATGCATTTTATTTATCAATGTATTTACTAATGTCTCACATTTGAAACCAATTACACGTCAGTGATTTTCACATCAGTGATGGAGCATCAAAAAAAGTGCATTACTTTATGCAGACATGTACATTTCTAGGAAAACTAAAGTCTACAGCCTTTGGGTAAAATGTTGAGAGCCACTGCTTGCTGTCGAATGATCGAGTGATTTTGGCTGCGGCACAAGAACTGCATCATCTCATTAGTCAGAAAGGTGATTTGGTGCAGATAATGAGATGATTAGTCCTGTTGAATGTCAATCCCAATGAAAATGGCGAGAGAATGCACCAGTGGAACCAATGAAAAACAAATAAAAATAGCTCTGGGACTAGACCTGAGGCACGCCTCGCCTGCAGGTAATGTGACCAATTTTAGATGATGGTACTTGACAATCAGAAAGTCCTAATGGTGGTCTTTTTGGTTGGGGATTTTTCTTTCTTCCATAAAAAACTACTGTGTACCTGAATCCAGAAGTATTCTCCCCTGGGGGCATCAGCAGTTCTCTAATGTGGCTCATTAGTTCTCTAGGACTGGCTGGTTCACTGTTTGGCAGGGGGTTCGCTACGCAGGAGGGAAGCAGGGGGAGCGAGGTGGGGGGGAAAATAAATAACGAATTATACTGTGTGTGCAATACGGAGCGCTTCAATCTCGAAAGGAAAATGGTGCACTTATGGTGCTCAGGTTTTTTTCACAGATCAGTGACTTATTCTGCTGTTTAGAATAATTTTAGTTTCGGTCATCTGGAGTGCAAAGGTAATTAAAAAGTGTGTTAAAGTGGAAAAAGTAGAAATTATGTTTAATTGTGGCAGGAAGAAAAAAATATATAGTATAGTATAGTATATTATAGTATAGTTATTTATTTATAATGTGTTCTTCACAAATCTGGCAACATTGTAAACAACTGTAGTTATTTTTAAATTAAAATGTTTGCGTAAGCAATGAAAAAGTGATTTCGGTACTTGGTGGTTAAAATGATATATCGTAAATTAGACATATGCTGCGAAAAACAGTATAATTTTAATCAATCATGCGATTAACGGTAAAACTTTTAAACATTTAAGGTTATGTAAAATATTAGCGCTGACAAGATGAAACAGGACAGTTCCTGCGACTTAATGGCACGTCTCTGTTTAAATTCAGAACGGTGAATGAGCTGGATTGCATTGTGTGAGGTTTTTGATAGATTACAAGGCAGTGTCATCTCTGTTTGTTTAACCATTTATTTTCCCATGTAGCTATTTGTTGTCTACAATGTCTGATTTTGTACAGTGCACAGAGCTGAGTTATGAGGCTGTCTCTTCTGAAAAATCTCTTCTTCACCTCCTTAATCATGGCCAAGGAAGTAATACAACTGATTTGGGGAAAAAAACAACAATAAATCCATATCTGTCATGCACTGGTGTCGGCATGAACCAACATGGAGAAAATCATAACGCAGGAAAAGCTCCCAGATGTTTACAGCAACATGGCGGTCTGCCATTTAACTGCTTTGTGGCATGGGCTCATCGAACTTATCGTCATTACTATCCATTTTTCGATGGGGAGCGACCTTAAGTATCTTCCTTAAAGATGTTACATTTTTAAATTATATGACCTGTGTGTGATAAAAGCATGTATATTCAAACTGCACTTTCTCATTTGATCTCAACACGAACGATTCAATTGTGCCACTGACCACTTCGGAATTTTATTTTTTTTCAAATGCAGTAACATTTTTTTTTTTTTTTAAACAAAACATGTTTCCCTTAGAGAGTTCCAGCGATGCCACAAACAGAATATTTTAACAGGAAGACTTTTATTTATGAATATGGATTGCAACTTGAGTTTTGTTGATTTTAAAAACATGTCACTGAAAAACCCTAATATCTGCTCCCAAGGGATGTTTAACATCTAGAACTAATATGTATTATTTATTTATTTATTATCTAGTTAAACTGTATCATTGCATCATCATCAATAACTTACCTGTCTTTTTCTTTTTCCTTTCCGGTGCTGACGTTATCCCCCAAACAGGTAAGTTTACCTGTTTCTCATATACATACACATACAATTACGGATGTGTTGGTTAACAAAATATTGCCACTTTTAGGGTCTCCTATACTGCACCATCAAGCATGAAAAAAATATTTTTTTTAAATATATATTTTGGTGACTAAGCTATCTAATATAGTCCGTAACTTCTTGATTTTTACAAAGCAAACAGAAAGCAGCACATCTGAAACAGAAGAAAATACAGTAAGTTGGCGGTTCATTGGGAACACCACCTCGATCACAAAAATTGATCACTCCAACAGACAGTGAGTCACGTGGCCATGGCTTGCGTGCAAAGCAGATGGACAGGCACCAAACCATTCAGTTAATGCTCGATTGAATGTTAGAACGGGCCAAACGAGTGGCGTAAGCACCATTGAGCTTGGTATGATTTTCGGGGGTCAACCTTGCCCGTTCCAGTATCCCAGAAGTGGCTGCCCTTCTGGGCTTTTGCACGCATGACAGTGCCTAGGGTTTACCGAGAATAGTGCGACAAACAGAACGTAATCTTGGATCACTTACGTCACCGATCTTTGTCCCATTCTGCCGGCTGTCAACTGTGCAGCGGGTGGTGGTGTTGTATTGTTGTGGGGGATGTTCTCCTGGCACACGTTACGTCCCTTGAGACCAATTGGGCAATGTTTGAATGCCACAGTGTATCTGAACATTGTTGCTGACCGTGCAGATTCCTTTCATAGCTACAGTTTACACTTTGTCACATGGATACTTCGCCGGATCACAAAGCACGTACTGCTTCAGAATGGTTTCATGATCGTGACAGTGAGTTCAGTTTACTTGAGTGGCCTGCGCGGTCCTCAGACCTAGCATTTTTGGCATTTAATTTCCTTTGGGAAACAGACTGTGTGCAGCATGAATGTACACCCCTCCAATCTGCAGCAACTGCATGATGCCATCACGCGGGCATAGACCTACATCCCTTTGGAACAGAAGAACTCAGGCCGTTCTGGAGGGTCCAGATGGGTGTACCGTGTAGTATACTGCTGAGTATACTGTATACATAAAGTATAATTTTTCTATAAAAGGCAAGCCACTTATTTGGGAAAAACAGATACTTTTCTATTAGAATTTCATTTTTATAATTTTTTGTTTAAGTTAAGCAAAAGTCGAGATGAAGTCATGTGCAAATTTGCAAATGTTATGTTGCATACATTTTTGAGTTGCAGGAATAGGAAATGAATGAGCGAACATTTGTCTGTTTTATGTCAGTTGTTTGAAATTCATTACTTCACCATTAAAATTGATTACCAGGTGCAGAACTTAGGTTAATCAAAAAATAATAATGTGGCTAAACACTCTTTTGAAAATACATTTTTTGTTCTAAGAAAAGTTCTAAATGTAGTCTACTCCTGCTTTCAGCAAAACTTCAGGGATAAATGAAAGACATTACAAACGTTGATATCTATATTCAAGTAAGATGGTGTGTAACTATATATAGCCACACCAACATATAAAACATATACAAAGTGATAGTGATAACTAGTTGAGTGAAGGGAAGTCTTTTGCCAATACAGCCCATCCTCTGCGTTATTTACCTGGGATATCAGTGTTGTTACCAGAATCCTGGTAAAGAGTAGTACAAACATTGTGTTTTAATCTTTTTTCTTCAAATTTCATTAATATTTCACATTGCCGCTACTTTTATGTGAACTCCAGGGTTGTTCCCCTGTACAGTATCCTGGGACTGACGTTTTTTAAGATTCTTTAGCATTATTCATTTTATTTTATTTATTGATGCTAAGATACAGGAATCTTCGGGGATCCACTTCGGCTGTGAACAAGTCATCAGTGTCAGTAGATGGATTCCTGACTCTTTTTGTTCATCACTGTCAGACAGGCAGACTTGACTTTGACAACTTTTGTAGTTCTCTTAAGAAGGATTTGTCAATAAAAGTCTTTAAGCTTCCCCGGGTTCGTCGGACCTTGTGAGGCATTGCAGTTAGGCCATTGTCATCTCGGCATTGATCAGAAATTGAACCGTGGGTTGTGGGGAGATGGTGTGGTGATGGCACGGCGAGGGTATAAAAAAAGTCTTCGGCTAAGAATGGTTACAAGACTGTGCACTGTCTTATGCTTACATTGTTTGGAAACGGGCCTAGCATGCTCAAAACTATTTACATTCTTCAGACCACACCAGTGCAGAATTTATTTAACTTTCCTTGGTTACCTCTCCCAAAATATAACAACAATTCAAAATTAAGGCCAAAGAATTCCAGTTTCAAGCAATGTTTGAAAGCTGTTGTATTTATACTTTCAGTTACAGTTAATTAGAATGTAACTAATCCTTTTTTAAGATGATTGAAAATATAATACTTCTTTCAGCTAAGCTGTCTTTTTTTCATCATTTGAATAAATGTATTAGATATTATTTTTTCACTGTCTCAGATATATAAAAGAGTTTATTTAGATCAACGGTCAAATGTTTTGTGAGACAAAAACTACTGCAGTCAGATGACAGATTTACTTATATTTGTCTGTCAACTGACAAGAATGATCAAGGTAAGGAACACTGAATACAAGCTTAAATATTAATGCTGTAGAACATCTTGGTAACAAACATATTGGTGCCTCTTTGCCCCTCCCCTCTCTGTCCGATAATTAAACAGAATGATTATTATTATCATAATATATATACATATATATATATATATATATATATATATATATATATATCATGATTATTCTGTGTGGAAAACTATTGCAATGGGAGAGTTGAACTAAATTTCTACTGGGATCATCCATCTTTGTGAATGACTTTCTGCTCTTTTACAGCACACTTTTTAATGCTGTGTGGCTACTCAGAGATGGCAAAACAAACTCCAGACAGTCTGCAATTATTTGTTCATGCTTCATGGCATTTCATTTCTTTTGCTTCTTTTGAGAAGTCTTTCACTGAAAATCCTCATCTGAGTTTCTCTGAGCGCACTCTCTTTCCCTGCTGTAATTCTCTATGCCCTCCCAGGCTTCTTCAATAAAACACATTCTTTAATGCGCTGCGGCAGTCACACATGTTTGGTGGGACGGGTGGACAAATCTGAGCTTCAGTTTATTTATTTTTTGCAGGGTGTTGGCCAAATGGCTGCATCCCAGATTCAGTTACTGAAGTGGTGACTTTGTGTAACATTAGGAAAGCCTACGTAGTTATCTAAAACATTAACAACATTTTAAATATAAAACATTAGTTGCGGCGACAGTACAGCAGTAAAAAATTACTGGGGGAAAAACTGCCGTTAAAAAAACATAACTGATGTAAAACAATAACTTTATATAATATTACTTTGTATATCACTGGAGATGTTAATCTTATTTCATTTTTAGGTGCTTTGATGAGAGGAGGATGTCTTGTCAAGTTTAATGGCTCTGCCTGTGAAGCGTCTTTTCAAGTTATGATGTGCTTCTGAGATCAGAGACAAAGAATAAAGACTCGTTTAGCATGGGTTATCGCCATCTGTGATGTGTAAAAGCCACATCAAAGTAAAAGGAATGCGTTTAGTCATTTTTTATTTTAAATAACGACTAAATAAAGTCCCTGGCGGAGACATAGAAAGAACCTGTATTGAACGGTGTAGCAGGGACAGAACGAGGCCTAATTCAGGACTGGTAGAGCTGCCTGCCTCAAGAGCCGTCTCGTCCATAACGAGACAGATTTGCAGGTGCAAATTGAAAGCCTCTTGTCTGCTACACGTCGATTGGATGGCAATTAGGCGTCATTAACAGCTGGCGTGGAGCTCTAGGCCGCAGGCGGTACAGGTGGCCGTCCCCACCGGCAGCTCTGCACCCCCCACCCGAGCCGGCCGTCATCTGTTGTACGTGTGACCTTGTCACCGGGACGGCGAGAGGGAGTGTGACAGATTCGGAGCGGTGACATTTAGCTCGCATTTCGGCAGTCGATCCGCTGCATCACAGCTGCCCCCCCCCCCGGCCCCCATTAGCTATGGTGAGAGGGGTGGCGGTTTTGAGGACAATGTAAGCTGACAGCAATCTGTTATCCTTAGCGATTTAGCAAATTATGTACATTGCGAGTGCAAAACTTTCAGAACGATAGCCCATAGGGTTCTTTCCCATTTGATTAAAGTAAATGTTCTGAAGCTACCCTGGTTACCCAAACTTGAGGTAACATATCTTCTCAATAAATAAAAGTCAATAAATTCAAAAAGTGGTAGACTCCCATGTACTATTGCATAACTTTCTTATGCACGTTTTTCAGTTTTTTATTTTTTAAATTTAATATTAATAATCATGCTACCCATGTGTCCGTATTACTGATCATCAGTTCTGTTTGTTGTGTGGTCTGATCCTGAACTTTGAACTCCTTCAAGAACAGGGGAAGAGCTGGTGTGATTAAATCTCTACCTTATCTGTGAGGTGTGTCCAAAGTGTGAGAAGTATGAGGTGTGCGCTATCAACAAGTCTTTTAACGCATCTGCAGGCAGCTTTGAATGTACCCTGGAATCGGTCTTTCTAATTTTTAAACACCATACAAACTCTGGTGCTAAAATAGTTGTAAAATGTAAATTATTTTTGGACAAACAAATTCAAGTAAGTAATTTTTTGGTGTTCTGACACCTGAATACATTTTTTCACAAATGTCTGGCAGTTATTTTATTAGAACTGGCATCATTGTATTGGTACTCTAAGTTCAGAATTTATGACCTCATTAAAAGCCAGTCCGTTGCTTTGGGAATTGGGCAGACAGACACAGGGAACGTGGCTGGGTATACCCAGGACAGGGGACAGGGGCAGGCAGACATAGGCTGGGTACGTGATGCCGGGTACAACCCGGACGGGGTACTGGTTCATTGTAGGACAGGAGAAACAGGTATAGACAGACACAGTGGGTGAGGCAGGGTAGACCCAGAACAAAGCATCAGTCCATCACTGGGCTGGAGACACAGACGCAGCCACACACAGATAGACAAAGCCACACACAGACGCTAATCTTTGGACCGTGGGGCAGATAAGCCAAACAATATGAACATATAATACTTACTTTGTCTTTTAACCCAGACTGCACACAACGTTACTAACCTTCTGTGCCTGTAAAATGTCTTTTAATTGTAAGCCTTCTAAGGCATTTATATTTAACAAGCGTATTTTATTTTATTTTCCTCAGCCAGGGTGAAAATTCATCCTCATGCTTCCACTGGCATGTCAAACATTCTACGCATTCAGTATTTTCTATTAAGAGTGCGGTGTATACTGGACCCTAACTTTGTACCATTTCTTAGAGAAGTGCCTTGTTTGTATTGATGATGCTTCAGTCAAAGCATGAGAAGTGTCTCATGTTTCCGTGGTGTTCATTTTTTTAATAATTAAAAAAACAAACAAAAAACAAATCACCTCCCCAGTATGTGTCTGATATCTGACACACAGTGTCCCAGTCTGCATATTGCATATTGATGGCCAACATTTCAATCTCAAAATGTCAAAATGACCATTTCCTGCTATTGGCACGTGGCCCCGACCATAGCACTGGGGAAGCTGGACAGAAAAACCATGCTATGGGGCCCCACTCACGGTCATGACCTTGTTTGTGCACGGTGAGTGTGGTCGTGTTGATTGCACCGCACCCAGGTGCTTGTAATTAAGCTGAACTTCAAAAGGGAGACAGCAAGCACTGTCTGGAGGAGAACGAAGGTTAGCCTGAAAAGCCTGGTCATCTGTTGAGCGTTGGGTGTATTAATGGTTTAAAAAGCGGATTTTTCCCTACTAAAGTTTTTTTTAAATTATTTTTTGTTTCCAATCTTTCTATTTCCCATCAGTTTGGTAAAATGATACCCAATAAAAGGTGAAAAGAAATTATCCATCGTGTGTCTGGGCAGGCACTGGCGTACCACACTGTTATTTCACAAACATCATATTTGTGTGAGAACAGTGGAATTGCAAGCACACGCATGTGAGCGGTTTTTGCAGCTGGCTGATGTGCACTGTGCTTATACTTAGGCCCAATTATGGTGATGGAACTTAATATTCAGTATTTAAAGATATTTTGGAAATGTATTTTACAATTTATGGGGACACAAACATTCATAAGCAGTAAGGAATGAGAGGCAGTTCTTGAGTACAAAAACAATATTTTTCATTAAAATGATTTTTTATATTTTATATATTTTTAAGCAAGTGGATTTGATTGTAACCTCTCCCCATCAGAGAAAATAGTCCCGGCCAAAAACTGACAGAAAAACTAAGCAACACAAATCATTCTTTAGCTAAGTTTTGGGTTGTGTATTCATATTGTTTATAACAAGCAAGTAAACCCATACCAGTTCTATATCGTTAATATGAGCATGACTAGAACGCTTATCCTTAAGCAGGGCCAGAACTATTTGTTTAATTAAAAAATAACACCCACTGAAATTATTATTAACATAAGACCCATCTTATCTGAACTTTTGGAGAAATTTCTGGAAGACCACCATGGGAATTTGTTCATTTATAGTGAACAAATTAGTGAACATATATTTTTCCGGACTGTATAAAGTCAGGCGGAGAGTTGGTAGAATGGATAAAAATACATTTCCGATTAAAGTCCAAAATAGAGAAAATGTTCCGATATTATCCAGTGTAGAGGAAATCTAAAGTGTCACTTCCTTCTCATAACACTTTTAGGCTTAACAGTAAGTGAGAAATCGTTATCACTCCTCATTATCTGTTTTCATAATACACCTAGTGGGAGATCTCACAGCTGAGGGTGATCATTGGGGCAATTAAAAGACCCTGTTGTGTACTGTCATATTATACAGCTATCGATTAACAAGGCTACACCCAGAAGTAAATTAACAACAAGGTGCCTTTACCTTCATACAGAAGTTTGGGCAAACAGAGGGGGAAGTTTGAGTGACTTTTCTCTCCTACTTTTTGGCAGTTTTTCTGTTTTCTCTGACATCGATGGTACCCTGATGTACCGTCAAATAGCTTTCAAGTCTGCCCTTAGACTGTTTTGTTATTATTAATTTTAATTTTGCTCCAGTGGTCAACCTCTCTTTATTATATCAGTTCAAACTCAGTTTCTTAACACTACTAACTCAAACACACACACTAATATGCACACACACAAGGTATTTACATACGTTGTTTACAACATTTATTGCATACATCTGACACTGGATGTGATCAGATGTTCAGCCAACTTTAGATTCAAGGGACCCAGAGTGAACAGATTTCGCAACATTTCAATTTTATTTCATTTATTAATGAGACGACAGACACAATAACTGGTTACGCCACCTTTAGAAGCAATATCTACAACCATACACTTCCTGTAGATGTTTGTTAGACTCTCTCAGTGCTAACAATGAATTTTGGCCCACTCCCACATCAGGAACTGCTTCAACTCAGTGACGTTTTCCAGCATGAATTGCTCATTTCAGGTCTTGCCCCAACATCTCAATGGGGTTCTCATGAGATGTGGAAGGGTGTGATGTCAGTTTAGGACCCAGGCTAGCATTCACAGATGATATATGATTTATATACGTGTACCGGTTCTGTTATTTTGTTTTGTGCTTAACCTGCTGATATTCCCCAATAGTTAACTGCCACGGCAATTGGTGCCTAAAAGTTATATAAATAAACAATATTTATTCCAATTTAAGTCCTGTCTCCTCAGGAGTGATGAGCCTTAGCTTGTAGCGGAGTTATTCACTTTGTTAGGTACTTCATAATACCTCCATAATTGGGCTGTATTATTAAAAAATACAAAAATCTTAGGCTATAAGGATCTCATACAATGAATGCTGAGCGTAAAACAAGCACACCTCGAGTATTGTAAGCCTTTGTGCATTGTAAGATGTCTCACCCTTGTACAGTTCTATTCAAAACTCTGTTCTGTTCAAAACTCTGTCACGAAAACTGTCATGAAAACCTTCAAAACTGTCATGCCGATTTGTCATTATTTTTACAGACTTGAGGTCTGATCAGATTTCATTCTTAGGTTTTTGGTACTGTATCCAGTGCAGGGGTCTTCAGAAGTAATCACACTTTCCCTGCACTTTCTCATCAAGCAGTCACGAAGACCATATAACTGAATTTCAAGGACATTTCCAATCTCCTCAATGATTTCCATAATGACATTCTAATTTTGTATTCTTTCGCCTTCACCACAGTGTTTAAAACCTCATGACTTTGTACCAGTAATCAGCGTTCAGTAATAATCAGTAGTTAATACTGATAATTGTCGGAATACTTGTCAGATTTTCAGCATCAAGCTCTGATTTTCAAGGCTGTTTGTTTTGAGGCAGCACATATCCCGACGGATTTACTGTCGATTGGGTCTGAGGCGGCAAGCACCAGTTGTTCTCAGTGGTTATGCTGTAAAAAAAATTTAAAAAATGTGTCTCCATCTCCTGCGTTAGACCCAGCATTTGTTTAAAAGACATGCCCCCATTTCTGAAAGTCAGCTGTAAAACACACACACAGATGTGTTTATTAATGTATTTTTATTTCACCCATACATCGACTGCACAAAACAATGCGTCTAAGCGATAACTGATTAAGATAAGGGTGTATATTAGCAGAGCATAAACAAAATGTGACACGGTGGGGATAAGGGACATGCAGATGCGTTTTCTACTTACTACTGGAGACTGAGATGGATTTTAAACATTGGGGTAAATATGCATCATGTGCATGGCGGTGCACTGGCGAAGACTTCTGTCTGCTTGGCTGTGGTTTGAAAGCCTGTTAGGCTTTTCATTCTGGGGTAAGATAAATAATGTATGAGTTTCAAATTATCTCTCCCTTTCCCCTGTTAAGAAGGCCAGTGCTGTTTATTTATTTTTAACCACAGTGGGAAAACCCAACAGCAGCATGTCATCATTTGGAGAAGGCTCTCAGTGGATTACATTTGATTAACTATGTCTTTAACATTAACACAGATAAGCAGATATGCTAAGACAGCAAGCTAGACTCTGTTTTTTCAAAGGACACCTGCATTCATTTTAATCAAATGAAGCCATCGGCATGAATGCGTTCAATCAATCAATCAATCAATCAATCAATCAATCAA
>JAOVYW010000002.1:3466986-3478935 GCA_025775045.1 Hiodon tergisus
TCACCCTCACCCTCACCCTCATCCTCACCCTCCCCCTCCCCCTCACCCTTATCCTCACCCTCACCCTCACCCTCATCCTCACCCTTCACTCTCCTTTTCGCAGACTTGTGAGCATGGTGATCACTCTGAGGGAATGGGCACACAAGAGCCTACTGGAGGAGGAGGAACGACCCGACTCCTTCCTGGAGAGGTTTCGTGGGCCGGAGCTGCGGGTCGCCCTGAGTCGCATCAGCAACAGCCGGCCCGACACCAACACCGACAACCGAAACAAAGCCAAGTGCGTTCACCCCACAGACTCTCTGTGTAACCAGAGTCCCGTCCTGTCAGCACTCAACAACTGTTGACCCAATCTCAAAACGTGGATTGTCTCTAAATTATTATTCATTTAAATGAATAACAACATGCATATTTTGTTATCAGTCAATTAAATGTGTAGGGCCATCTATGGGTTAGGGTTAGGGTTCGTCTTTGTGGTTTAGGGTTAGGGTTAATCTTTGTGGGTTAGGGTTAGGATTAGGGTTCATTTTTGCAGGTTGCGGTTAGCGTTCATCTTTGTGGGTTAGGGTTAGGGTTAGTCTTTGTGGGTTAGGGGTTAGGGTTAGGGTTAGTCTTTGTGGGTTAGGGGTTAGGGTTAGGATTAGTCTTTGTGGGTTAGGGTTAGCCTTTGTGGGTTAGGGGTTAGCCTTTGTGGGTTAGGGGTTAGGGTTAGGGGTTAGTCTTTGTGGGTTAGGGGTTAGGGTTAGGGTTAGGGTTAGGGTTAGTCTTTGTGGGTTAGGGTTAGCCTTTGTGGGTTAGGGGTTAGGGTTAGGGTTAGTCTTTGTGGGTTAGGGTTAGGGTTAGGGTTAGGGTTAGGGGTTAGTCTTTGTGTGCTGTGCTCCAGCCTGTCTTTGCATAGAATCTGTGCGATTTTTTCACTAAACGCCGCCCTACATCCTGTCCTCTCTGGGCTCACAGGAAGAAGTCAGAAGCGTTTGTTGTGTCGCCTGCGGATGACATCTACTATCGCTGGCTGTTCCTAATCGCCACTGCTGTGCTTTACAACTGGTGCCTCCTGGTGGTTAGGTAGAGCAATGCAGCAGACTCTCAATGAACTGGGTCCTCGATGGAAATGGCCGTCACCAGTAGATATCTGTGGAATATTTAGTGTTGTCCAAATTCTGGCTGTATAAACTGTAAAGTGAGCAGTAACTGCGTTGTGCGGTCAAGACAGATGTGTCACTGCAGCCTTCGTCCTGTTGTTTTTCCTCTGCACACAGGGCCTGCTTCGATGAGCTGCAGGCACGTAACCTCGTCCTCTGGCTGGTGCTGGACTATCTGTCCGACGCAATCTACATCCTGGACACCTGCGTCCGACTGCGCACGGGTCAGTCCTCCAGTCAGCTCTTTGTCAGAGAGTCGCAGTCACGTTTGGGGGGGCTGCTTTTCGACCGAATTACCAAATACCGATTTCTCAGTTTTGGACGTGATCTATAACGTAACCTGATACATTACCAAAACTAGTAACGTAATCGGAATATCTTTTACCATTTTTAAATGATCATTTTCAACCAGTTTATACATTTATACTCAGTGATTCAGGAAATTTTAAGATAAAATTAATTGGGCTACACAAATCCCTCACATTTGTACTTTTTTTCAGATCTTAAAATAATCCAGAAATATAAATTTTTTACAGTTTGGAAAGGAATACAGTGACTCATTTTTAATAATCTGAATACATGCTGCTATTATATAAGTATTTACTTACTCCCCAACCCTGATCACAGTGCAGTCCATCAGGTATGTTCTCCACTGAACCCAGTTTCCATCATTCAGAAATGTTGTTAACCCCTGAAAAAGTCTCTCCAAAGTTGATGACTGTATGATATACAAGTCACTCCAGATTTGAGCATCTGCTAAGCACTGGTAATAATGTAGAATTTGACAGAGGTTTGTTCAGCTCACTATAGCCTGGTTTCTCTGCAGGGTTCCTGGAGCAGGGTCTGCTGGTGAATGACCTCACAAAGCTCAGAGACAGCTACATTCACACACTGCAGTTCAAGCTGGATGTGATCTCCATCCTGCCCACGGACCTGGCGTACATCGCCACGGGCGTCCATGCACCCCAACTGCGGTTCAACCGCTTGCTGCGCTTTCCGCGTATGTTCGAGTTCTTCGACCGCACCGAGACGCGCACCGGGTACCCCAACATCTTCCGCATCAGCAACCTGGTGCTCTATATCCTGGTCATCATCCACTGGAACGCCTGCATCTACTACGCCATCTCCAGGTCGCTGGGTTTTGGGTCTGACACCTGGGTGTACCCCAACACCTCTGACCCGGAGTACGGCTCGCTGGCCCGTGGCTATATCTACTGCCTGTACTGGTCCACCCTCACCCTCACCACCATTGGGGAGATGCCGCCACCCGTGCGGGATGAGGAGTACCTCTTTGTGGTCTTTGACTTCCTGGTGGGCGTGCTGATCTTCGCCACCATTGTTGGCAACGTGGGCTCCATGATCTCCAACATGAACGCCTCACGGGCTGAGTTCCAGGCCCGCATTGACGCCATCAAACATTACATGCAGTTCCGCAAAGTCAGCAAGGAGCTGGAGGCCCGCGTGATCAAGTGGTTTGACTACCTGTGGATCAACAAGAAGGCGCTGGACGAGCAGGAGGTGCTTAAGAACCTGCCCAACAAGCTGCGGGCGGAGATCGCCATCAACGTGCACCTGGAGACGCTGAAGAAGGTGCGGATCTTCCAGGACTGTGAAGCGGGCCTTCTGGTGGAGCTGGTCCTCAAGCTGCGGCCGCAGGTCTTTAGCCCCGGTGACTACATCTGCCGCAAGGGCGACATCGGCAAGGAGATGTACATCATCAAGGAGGGCCGACTGGCAGTGGTGGGGGATGACGGCGTCACACAATACGCCGTGCTGACGTCCGGCGGCTGCTTCGGCGAGATCAGCGTCCTGAACATCCGCGGGAGCAAGATGGGCAACCGCCGGTCGGCCAACATCCGCAGCATCGGTTACTCCGACCTCTTCTGTCTCTCCAAGGACGACCTGATGGAGGCGGTGATGGAGTACCCCGACGCCAAGAAGGCCCTGGAGGAACGGGGGCGGGACATCCTGCTAAAGGAGGGCTTGCTGGACGAGAGGGAGGCGGCGGGGGGGCTGTGCAGAGAGGAAGTGGAGGAGAAGGTGGAACGGCTGGAGGCCTCCCTGGATCTCCTGCAGACCCGCTTCGCCCGGCTGCTGGGCGAGTACTCGGCCACGCAGCAGCGGCTCAAACAGCGCCTCACCACGCTGGAGCGGCAGGCAGACCGCAGCGTCAGCGGCTTCCTGTCGGACGCCGAGGGCAACGGAAGCGGCTGGGACATCGACGGCACACGCAGCGAGACCAACATGCAGTTCTGAGGGCTGCATTTTTTTCCGGGGACAGATGATTTCTACAATTTATTCTCTCTCTCGCACACACAAAAAACTGCAGAGCACATACTATACCTTTTTGAAAAAAGTATTTTTAATTTCTCTTTCCACATAATAAATAGACTGGAAGAATCATATGGTTTTTTTGGGGGGGGGAAGTAATTTCACCTTGATGTTTTGTCTCTAGCAAAAATACATTTGTAAACGGCAAAATAAAATGCAAAATAAAATAATAAAATAATAAACTACAAAAAGAATCGCTCAGTATTTTTGTGTCAGAACATGCAACAGAATGTCCGGGAGCAAGGAAGCTTTCAAAGGCAAACTGCGGCCTCTGACGCCACAATCAAGTGAAGTTCATTTTTTGAGCATCATTAACCGGAGCAGGACTGCCACAGATGTTATGATCCTCAGTGACATAAGTAGTCCAGGGGTGTACATCGGGGTGTAAGGCAGTGGGAATTTGACCACGGATCTGGCAGTAGCACTGACAAACACAGATGGGTGTCCGACCAGCAGGGGCAGTTCTTCGCACTCACGAACAGCTGCCACATTTTCTGGGGCGAATTTTTCTCTTTTTTTCAGAAAATTTGAATAAATAAAACGGGTTCTTCACGTAAAACTGAACAATAGGACGGGAGGATTAAACAGACCCGGGGCATTCATCCAGTTTAAGCACTCCGCAGTAAAAAAAAAAAAATATATTTTTTAATCGCCATGTATTCGCAAGCTATAATATAATGTATATATTTATATAAAGAGATCTGAAGTTTAAATGATACGTTATTTTTCATTTTTGCCCAAGCACTTTCCTTTGGTTAGGTTTGCTGCCGTATTTTTAAAAACTCAGTTCCTATAACTTCGTGACATTAAATAGCTCCAGACTCACTCATGCTTATAACCAAAAGTGTAGTATCCTTGAGCGAGTTACTTAACTTTAACTGGTTCAGTAAATATCAAGCTTTAGAAGTGGATTTAATGGGAATTTCTTAACGATGCGTTTTCCTTTTAATGCCCTGCACGCTTTAAGACGCTGAATTAATAATAAAGTACACCATGTCTACCCATTCATAAGTATATAGATTTTGTTTTGGATGGTAAAAACTAAAGCAAGGCACGATTTCTAGACTGCAAGAATTGTAAATGTAACTCAATTTCACTACTGCGTTTTAGTTTTATGGATCAGGCATTGCTGTGGTTGCGTTTTGGGTCCTTTGCTGCTATCTGACGCAGGAATGACAGAGCTGAATTGCCGCTGATTTTGTCAGGGAAGGCGTGCGGTAAATGTAACCTCGATTGCGCCAACTATAGCAAAGGTGTTTATTTATCTATCTAAAGTACTTTTACAAATACCAGCAAGTTATCGGCCTGCTACAATTACCCTGGTACGTATTGTATTTGCGTTTAACTGGAGCACATTTATTGCTGGACTACTATACTCATACTACTGTTCTAATGTTAGCTAGCAATGATAACCACTGTTCTAGCTTCCAGTTTAAGGTGTTTTGTTTGCTCCCTATTAAATCCAGGGTGCTATTTTAACGGGTTATTAGCTAAATCTAATTCGTTGTTGTATACTACACATATACGGTGGTTACATTTAGGTTACAGGAGTCTGTCATGATCGAGGGTCGATTAACGTTACTGTGGCATCAGCAGAGCAAGTCTGTATTATTTTTGTCATTTTCATTTCGGTTGTTTAGGTTGATGCTAGGTAATAATTGTGTCTTGACCCTTGCTCGGGTAACCTACCTAAACGTACTCGTCCCGAACTCGTCTTGTATATAGTTGTGTTAATGGGAAACACATAAAATCATCCCAACGATCTGGGAGTGCTATGTAACCTTAGAATCTAACTTGGTTTGTTTCTATCTTAACAGGCGGCAGAATGAGTGGGTTTAATTTTGCCCCGGGCTCAACTACGGGGCTTAGCTTTGCCCCGAAGACCACAGCTGGGACAACTGCCCCGCCCAGCGGATTTGGATTGGCCAGCGGTACACCTGCAATGGGAGGTGGTGGCGGCGGTTTCACTTTCGCGACCACCCCCCAGCAGACCCAGGCGGCGACCTCAGTCGCGGCCCCCCAGGCTTCCGGTCTTTTCTCCTTGCCGGCCCAGGGAACCGGCGGCACTCCAGGGGGCTTCAGCTTCGGGGCTTCAGCTCAGGGTAGCGGGGGTGGAGGAGGCTTCTCGTTTGGGTTAGTGTGCTGCTGGGTTGGGTGGTCAGACATCCGTTGACCTGGTGCGTTCTTTATGACTGAAATGTAGAAGACATTTTTTTTTTTTTTTCCCCCCAAGAAGTAAAGCATTTTAGTAGAAGTATAGCGGGAAGAATGCATTACACTGCTGGGGAAATTTGTTGATTTTAAAGTGATCTCTGATTTTTCCTGTGTTAAGTTTAGAGCATTATGAAAACACTGCCCAGGTGTGCAATGTTAAGTGAATGTTTTTGACCTACAGCACCCCAGCTACCAAGCCCAGCACCAGTTTCCCAGCAGCCACCCAGGCGGTCACCACAGGTTTGACACTGGGAGCGTTGGTGGCCCCCTCCTCGGCGTCAGGGTTCGCGTTCGGGGGAGGCCTGCCTACTCAGACCAACGCCGCTCCTGCCGCCCCTGCCACTGGGGGCTTTGGGGCGCCGGCTCCCCAGGCCCAGACCGCCATGGGAGGGTTCACCCTTGGCGGGACTACCGCCACCCAGCCCTCGGCAGGGTTCAGCTTTGGAGCTGCCAAGGTGCAAGTCACGGCTGCCCCGGCGCCGGCTGCAGGCGGCGGATTTTCCTTCGGGACAAGCACTGCTGCAGTCACTACACAGGCCCCCGCCCCTCTATACCAAGCGGGCCAGACAGCAGGTAAGGCAGAAGGGTTGTCGTGAAGCTGAAACACAGAGGAAGCAAGTCTCCCTATGTTGTCTGTAGCTGTCTATTCACTTTTTATTTAGGCTTGGAGCCTTAACTCTATAAATGTTTTTCTTTTAAACCTCAGGCGTAATTCACTAATTCATGGCAGCGCACCTAACACAAGTTCAACGAAGAACTGACCTGGAACCAAATCAAACAGAATTTTACAAAACTACACACTGATTAAAAAAAAGAAAAAAAGAAAAAGAGTTTTGTTAAAAGCTGAAATGTTACGTGAAGCTCTAGAAATGCTTTGTATCGTCATGATTCTGGCCTTAGTCTGTGCCTGTGTATGACTGACCTGCTTTGTCCATTTCATAGGTCTCACTCTGGGCCCCATGGCCCCAGCTTCTACAGCAGCGGGGGCCACAACCCAGGGCTCTGGCTTCTCCTTTGGGGTTAAACCTTCAGGTATGTTCAAGAGACCCCAAAGCCTTAAGCTTGTGATCAACTGGTCATTAGCAAAAATACCTTTGAAAAATAATCTATATATTTATCCGCTACCAGATCAATTATTGAGCTGGAGATGGGTTAATGTTATGAAGTGTAATTTTTAAGTCCCCCTCCAGACTGAACCTGCCGTCTGAACGCGCCTTTCAGTAGGAGCTTTGTTAGCGGTTCATCCGTCACCTTCTTTTCTAGCCACTCCAGCCCCCGCCCCCGCTCCCGCTCCCGCCGCCGCCGCCACACCTGCTATACAGCCCATGCCAACTGCAACCCCCTCCCTCTTCTCAGCGCCTGTGGCTGCATCGACAGGGCCCACGGGGTTTACGCGTAAGTGTCCCCTCCTTTAGAACCTGGTCTATCCTGGTGCGCATGTTTTACCGTCTGCACGAGCCTGTACCCTGCGTTGTCATGGGAACTGAACATCTGGAACCAATCCTGGCTCGGTATCGTCTGAGAAACCATTATGTGTTACCAATCATCCCTCTCTGGTCTTGGCAGTGGGCACGGCAACCACCGCCGGAGGGCCTGCAGTCAGCTCCGCCGCCAGCGGGGGCCTGGGCTTGGTGCTCAAGCCGCTTGGGGTGACCACCGCCAGCACGACCTCCTCGGGTACCGGCATTAGTTCCTGTCCTGCCTGTAATCCAATCTTTTCCACGCAGGACGCCATGCGTATTATTGTGTGAATATTAAAGTAATTCATCGTTTAAATTAAACTTGCATGGTGACGGTTAAGTTATTCCAATTCTTCAGCTAATCTAATTTCAGTCTTAGTTTTTACTACACAGACTGTTGCCTGTGAAAGGATAGTTGGTTATTGTGATTTATTTGGTTTGTCCTGTGTTGGATAAGGGCCACTATCGGTTTTCCTCAGTTGTGCGCTGTGTGATTTACTTTTATTTTCTCTTCAGCCGCTGCCACCTCCAGTGCTGCCACAACTTTCTCTCTGGGCCTGAAGTCTGCAGGGACCATGGCTCCTGCCGCTTCCACCGCCACCTCCACAGCCACCATCGCTGCCAGGTGAGGCCAACACCTGAACCGTCCACCCCCGCAGTGCTTCACACACACACCTGCTACGTGCACCCTGTTACGCGCTCACGGTTATACACAAACGCACGCGCGGGCACACGGTACTGCTGTGCCAGTACCCACTGCTGGTTACATTGCCAGCGGTCACACGCATTGTCACTGACGTTCCTGTAACGTCCTGTAACGTTGTTAAATCATAAAGTATAACTCCTGACCATCTGCCTTGTTCCTTCTCTTTCTAGTGTGCCCCCAGTGATGTCATACGCTCAACTGGAGGCCCTGATAAACAAGTGGAGTCTCGAGCTGGAGGACCAGGAGAGGCACTTCCTGCAGCAGGCCACGCAGGTCAACGGCTGGGACCGCATGCTAATCGAGAACGGAGAGAAGGTGGGCAGGTTAGCGGCTGGGACCGCATGCTAATCGAGAACGGAGAGAAGGTGGGCAGGTTAGCGGCTGGGACCGCGTGCTAATCGAGAACAGAGAGAAGGTGGGCAGGTTAGCGGCTGGGACCGCGTGCTAATCGAGAACGGAGAGAAGGTGGGCAGGTTAGCGGCTGCGACCGCATGCTAATCGAGAACGGAGAGAAGGTGGGCAGGTTAGCGGCTGGGATCGCATGCTAATCGAGAACGGAGAGAAGTTGGGCGGTTAATGGCTGGGACCGCATGCTAATCGAGAACGGAGAGAAGTTGTTACCGGAATCTAAATAAGATCTAACCGTTCTCTACCCAGCGAAAGTTTTGTCGGTAAGAAGCATGGAATGTTGAAAATCCTATTTCTGTGTCTTTATCCTCAGATTACATCGTTGCATAAGGAGATGGAGAAGGTGAAACTGGACCAGAGAAGGTATTGCTTCTCTCTTAACCGTTTCCATCTGTCGAACATATTTTTCCTGTTCCTTCAGTTCAGTGTTTGTGCAAAAAAAATGGTGTTTTGAGGAGGTCAATGTCACCGCTAAAATTCTGGGAGAGAAATTGATCGCTGAGGGCAGAAGTGGGAAACCGGTGTGAATTAAACAACTCCGATTGGCCTGTGCTTTTACTGGGCTGCAGGTTGGATCAGGAGCTGGATTTCATCTTGTCCCAGCAGAAGGAGCTGGAAGACCTGCTGTCTCCTCTTGAGGAGTCCGTAAAGGAGCAAAGCGGCACCATCTACATGCAGAACGCAGACGAGGAGAGGGAGAGGACGTAGGTGTTCATCTTCTAAAAACGTCTTCGGGTAGATTAAATGCGTTAATGGCTCCACGATGTTGAGGCGGTCCTATGTTCAGCCCTGAGATGCAGCGTCCCGTCTCTGTACAGGTACAAGCTGGCAGAGAACGTGGACGCCCAGCTCAAGAGGATGTCCCAGGATCTGAAAGAGATCATCGAGCATCTCAACACGTCCAGCGGCCCTGCGGACTCCAGTGACCCGGTATGTAGGGAGAGCGCATGGGTATCGGACCAGGGTGGACACAGAGGTGTGGGAGAGGGAACGAGAACATGGAAGGTCGTTTTAGGACGCGGGTGCGGAGGACGGGAGAACAGTGCCACAGAAAACGGGTTGTTCGTGGATAGCCTCCACATGTGCGGACGGGAGGGAACGAATGATGGCGCTCTAATGAAACGCAGCGCATCCTCTTCTAACCAGTGCCTTCTCCCACAGCTGCAGCAGATCTGCAAAATTCTGAATGCCCACATGGACTCTCTTCAGTGGGTCGACCAAAATTCAAGTCAGTGTTCTTTTCTGTCCCTACTGTGTTTATTACAACCCCCTTTTGTAAATTTTTGGCTGACCAGGAGCACAATCGACGTAAAAGAAACTGCTCCAAAAACCGTTAATCTTTACATTGAGGCAGTTTTGATATTTTGGAATGTAGAGTTAATTTATTCACTTTAATATTCAGTGTTTTCTATTCAGTCAATGACGTGCTTCATCAATTACAATTCAATAACGTGCGTAAATGACGTAGCGGGAGTAATCCGTATGTTGTGATTTTTGACACGCTTGAATGCCCCCCTCCTCCTCCTCCTCCACAGGCCTTCTACAGAGGCGCGTAGAGGAGGTCTCCAAACTGTGTGAGAGTCGTCGCAAGGAACAAGAGAAAAGCTTTCACATCCACTTTGAGTGATTCTGCTGAATGTACAGAAATTGTGTTAATGTGGTGTGTTCTGGGGCGGGGGGGAGGGGGTAATTGTAATGCAGATAAAGAGTGAGAATGTTGTTTGGAGTTTGGTTGCCTGTCTTTTTGTTACAATAAAGCAATTTACTTTTCACTTGGCTGGTGTGATTCATTACAAAGTGTTTTTTTTGGGACAGTGTCTGTGGTCATATAATAATAATATATTAATGATTAGGTCCCTTTTATAAAATAAGTGATATCTGTTTAAGATTCTTAGGTTGAATAGGTGAAGCAGCTTTTAATTGATTGTGCTCAAGCACAGTACTATTGTTTTACTTTATATGTATATTTTGAAACATAAAAAAAAAAAAATATATATATATATACATTGTTAAATAGTCCTAATTGTTGACAACCGGTAAAAGGTCAACCCTCAGAATGAATGAAAAGTGAAGACCGCACAAAACCAGTTCAATAAAGCGTAAGTTTTCTTCACCGGACATATTAGTCGGTGCGAGGACCAATAATTGACTTGGTTCCTTGTAGAAATCCAGACCAAGGACCAAAGTCCATTTATAATTATCAAAGGAGTTCAGGAACATTCCCTCCGTATTCCCTTCTAAGAATATCTCAGAGGAACAATCGGGTAAAGTAACATTAATTTGTTGGGAACTATCCTGCTATTTCAAGCTAAAGATATGCAGTTGATAACTTAAGTTTTTTTTCTTTTCCTTCTTCTTCAATTAAACTATATGTAGACTAAGATCAGATGTGAATACCTAAAAATACTATTTATCCGCACCTAACGGATAATTCGGTATATAGAAAATAAAAATATCAAGAGCTGTCTAAATTTGAACGTATTAGCTAAACCTAAACGCAAAGCTACTCTGAATCGGAAGTTACACTCTAGAATGCTAAAACGCATATCAGGAATAGCAATTTGCTGTTTAAATTAGACTTATTTTCACGTCAATGATTTTTGCCTCTTCATTAAATGTTTCCTAACTTTAACGTGGAGAAATGTAAATACGTATTTTATATCTATTTGTGACGGCAGTGTTCTTTGAGTCATGAGGCTGCAGGTGATTCCTCTGATCCTGTGTCTTTGTTTCACGTCGGGGTCACAGGAAACGCAGGTTAGTCTCAGCATACCGCGCCGCCTGTCGTTAATTTATTCTAGTATTTGGTCATTTTCAACTGGTATCTAATCAAACATCCGCGCTAAAAAAAAGAAGGAGAATTTGCTTCTCATTGCTGCTCTGTACCTGTGTCAGAATATCTACAGATCTCCCAGGATACCCGAGGAAGCATACTTTGCGGAGACATTTGACACAGGCTTCCTTGATAGGTAACATTAAGTGACTATTTTAAAAACAAGTACTTTAGTATTTAGTATAGAAGTTTAACCTCATGCAGTTGCGGGGGTGCAAGTTTAACTGAGTATTTGTTGGATAAATGCAAATGTGGATACGTAGGTAGAGTTGTTTTGGGAATGATTGCTGTGACACTTTAATGATGATAATTTAAGATGTCATTCTGTTGAATTTTTATTTTGTTATTAGGAGATGGGTCCTGTCCAAGGCAGTTAAAGAGGAAGAGAGGGATGTACTTAAATATGATGGTGGGCACAGATTTTTTTCTACAGACTACAGGAACCGTGTGTGTTTTGCCCTTGACATGAATACAACGGTAAAGCCAAAATCCTGTTAGCCTTTCCATCCTTTCCACCTGATCCCATGCAGAAGTGCATTTGTGTCAACATCGTGACATTGCTATGTTAACGTAATGCTGACGGAGCGCTTTATGTGACGTGAGACGTTGCACTGTGTGCTGAACAGGACAGTGGGCTGTGGAGGAGCCTCAGAGTCACGCGTTGCCTGGAAACCGAGGCCTGGTTTTGAAGTCGCGAGGTCGACACCATGCTATTGCGGCGCAGTTACGCACTGCCTATCATTTTAGAGACAAGCCTCTTATCCTTCAGTGAGTTCTGTGTACAGGCACATGGGGCCAGCGGGGTGGGAGGGGAATATAACCCTGGGCCAGGATTGGGTGTGTGTGTGGGGGGGGGGG
>JAOVYW010000002.1:3537854-3549310 GCA_025775045.1 Hiodon tergisus
GCCTCTGATTACCGTGCCACCCCCCCCCCCCTCGTCCCCCTCGTCTCCCCCGTACCCCTCTCCAAGCATACAAGCGCTGGTGTTCACGATGTCAAGCGATGGAGTTATATGCGTTGCTGGCACAAATTACCAAAGCGTGTGTTTGAGGTGAAAAAAGAAAGAAAAAACTATTTTTAACAGATTAAAATGTGAGTTTACCGGTAAGTTCACAAGGAATATGATGAGTAGTTAAATAGTTATAACTACAAGCAATTCTCTGACCACTATTTTTTGTCTATTGGACACAACCAATAATTTTTTAAAATGCCAAAAGTCTCTATTTATGTATAAATTGTGTAAAAATGTACATATGACCAAACATTGAACGTTGCATATTTTAAATATAATGTCCACATTAGACAAATTGCTAAATAAACATTTTGGTGTGTAGGAAACAATTTATTTCTTTAAGTTGGTGTCTTAAAAAGATGTTTCCTGCACCTTTTGTATACATATATACATATTCTATTGAAAATCGCTCGCTGCGTCAATGATTAGTTTAATGATTATTCTTCAAAACTGTTTTTAGAGCTAGTAATTTTTATATCATCTCAAATCCTACCGAATTTGAATAATAACGGGTGATAAAAAATAAACAAAAAAATACAACATACATACATAAACATTCGCTTGCATTTACTTTCAAAAATCCATGCATATTCAAAATTGTGCTTTGATAACACAAATCAGATAAAATATTTTATTTTTTAATATTAGTCCTTTGCCCTTCTTGGCTAAAACATGGCTGTTTGCTAGTATATGGTTAATGTACTTGTAGAAAATGTTCGAAACATTTTTTCCTCGTTAACGAAAAGCCGGCACTTTCTACTGTGTTCTTTGATTACCGTGGTCGCTCTGCGTGAATTTAAGAATTTGTTCAGTTTACAATGGTGGCTCAGCACGTCAAAAGCTGTCTACTCGGTCGTTTTAGTTTTTGGTTATTAAATGGCTATACTTGTCAGGCGGAATGCGTTAGAACCACATCGGGTTGACACTTGATGATGGAAATGAATGGATCAAGAAGAACGACCACAATACGACGGATTTTATTTTTTAAACCGTGAAAAAAATATCTGATCTTTGGCCAATTCAGTCTGCCAAACCAGCACCCGATATTACAATAAAGACTTGTAGATGAATAAATTAACGTGACTAGCACACTTATTTACTTACAGTTCTAAATGTGTAACGCTAGCCGTTTAGGGGAAAAAGCTGTTCTGAATTAAGTTGTACTGAAAAGTTTGCTACATTTAGATTCAGTGGGCGGGAGTCACTAGGCAGAAGTTTGAGAAGGTCCATTACAGTATTATATTTACATACACACATTATAAAGGCCATATTATTTATACACACACACACACACATATACACATGTGCACACGCTTTTGGTTTGGACCCAACCTCTGATGAATGTGCTTCTATGTGTAAACCCCTTTAGATAAATTTGTTCACCCTCATATTCTCAAAAACGTGCATGCTTGGTCTGAAAAAGACCATTCATCCCATGATAAGGTCGGGCCTGTTTAAAGAGAGGCCTACCATGTTCCAATCAGTCTGGCCCACATTAGAAGAGATATACGTAAAGCTCTCTAGTTCCCTTTGTCTCCAAAAAGTATTGTCTTTTTTTCAGTCAACTCACAGTCAAAAACGTAAAACAGCAATTAAGCTGCCACGGACGCACAATATGTCATCGAGGAAACGTCAGTGAGCATTCCTGCAAATCACAGGAAAGGGGGTTGGTTGGGGGGGGGGGGTAATAAGTCAAACCCGGCGAGGCATCCCCCTGTAATCCGGCAAGTCTGTCGTTATTAATGCAATCCGTGGTTCGTCAGTGGCGTCCCATTCCTGCCAATCATCTGGCCGCTCGTTGCTGTCCATTGGCTGAGCGTAACCAAACTTGACGTTCCCTTCAGCAAACATCCTACTTCAATTCAATCTCAAAGTAATCGCTTGCTCTCTGATAACCATGTGTCAACAATATGCACCTGTCTAATCAATTAAATATCTCCCCCCTCACCCACCCACCCCATCCCCACTCCACACCGCTATTACGGCAAACCAGATCCACCTGTTGGTGAACCCGTATTCACTGCAGATCGCATCCAAATACCGTTCCACTACCCTTCCTGTCATTCACGGAGACTTTTGAATAACACACTGATTATCTGACGGTCTGGCTTTCATTACGCCGTTCCTCTCTGCAGTGCATAACATGTCGGTAATTAATTTGCAAGGGTTTTAACACAAGCGGAAGTGGGATTTAGTCAAGGGTTCGCACCTGGGTGGCTTGATTTGGTTCACAGATTGGACGGTTGGAGAAATAGGAAAATTCCAAAACACCCACATTTTTCATTCATCTTTTTGAATGTGTCGGCTCGCCGACGGGCGAACGCATCTGTAAGCTACACTACTGTCACTCATTTCACTCAAACTATAAAGTCCAGCTCCAGCTGAATTAATGTACATCAATAAGGCCAGTGCACAGCGATACCCGTTTAATGTCCGATTTGAAAATAAAATGAAAGGACAAACTTATGTACTGAAAACAATTGTTTAAAAATGCGTTTCTTGGTGGTGAACATTCTTGAACCAGTCTGACCCCCTATAAAACCGCAAATTACATAAAGTAAAAAATAGATCAATGAAAATCGAGATTTTTTTATGCAACGACACGTCCGTTATTTCTCTGTTTCAGTGAGTCCCGGGTACCACCCCTCAGTTAAAATAGCGCACAAAGAACAAATAGAAGGAACTTGTCACTGGCAGACCCATAGGAAAAGTAATGCAATGCAAATTCACATATTTGACAGGACAAAATTACCGAGGTCATATTAAACACACACATCTGGCTTTACTAACACAAGGCAGTCGGTCTCCCTTTCACTGCAGGATATGTAGGATAAAGCCAGGGAGAAATGTTCCTCCCATACCTCTCTTTAAACACGGGGGGGAAAGAAATTAACACCAATCTGGTCAAAGCATCGAGAGGAAAGCGCTTATGTCTGACGGACTTTCGGTCTGCTGTTCTCTAGCTTTTAAGGGCAATTCTTGCCGAACAAATTCTGCTGACTCTCAAAGGGGAGGAAATGTGTAAAGAAGAACTACACATGTTGCTTAAGAATACAACCATGCATAGCAGTGCCTATGAACATTGTCAGTGCCCAGCGTGAAAATTGTCAGTGCCCAGCGCGAACATGTCAGTGCCCAGCGCGAACATGTCAGTGCCCAGTGTGAACATTGCCAGTGCCCAGCGTGAAAATTGTCAGTGCCCAGCGTGAAAATTGTCAGTGCCCAGCGTGAAAATTGTCAGTGCCAGGGCACAATTTACTTGCAGGGGCCTTTCCTGCCTGAATATTGACAAAGAAATGACCAGAATGTCAAGATCTATGAAAAATAAGTTTTCTGCCCGGATCTTTCATGCGCTGCTGTAAGAGATACATTAAAAAAACAAAAAAGAGAAGAATTCACAGAATAGTTCTGTCATCGAATCCATACAGACCGTAAGTTGGTAAGGCACGGCTGAACAAGAGAACGGATGCCGTGCTTTCAGCGCGATCCCACATCGAGACCCAGGAGACTGGCAGCCAGGGCCGGAGGGTTTGTCTTTTTTACGGTGGCGTGGCGGTCACGTGGCACAGAGAACACAGGGGTATCAACTCGCTGAATAAATTGAGAAATAACAGAGCCCAGCATGAAACGACTTTGGCTCTGGTCTTTAAAAGTCATTTGCTGATCACCTCTTGTCTGCGATACATTGACTAAACTGCGGAATTCCCAACCCTCGCTTGGCCACCGCAATCACAGTCCCCGCGGTTCTGACCCGAGTTTGGGGCCGATTTAGGCCGCTCATCCAAGGTTTACATTGGACTGTATTTTCTCTGCAAACTCAATAAAAGGAGGTTATTTATTGGGTCAGCTTATGGGATGTGACTGAACGGTGTTGTAAAGCCTAAAGTGAAAGCAGCTGCTGGTGAAATTGAATTACGCCCAGCGGATAATGTGAAAAGCAGGGGCAGTTTAACAGCTTATTAAGAAGTCTTCCCCTCTCCCCAATAGAAGCAGAACTCAAGCAGGTCTGCCTGATGCACGTCTTTCCCCAAAGCAACCAAACTATGGTAAGCGTTCTCACATGCAACAGTTCACTGCTGACACGGTGAGAGTTTCCACCCTCACGGACATGCCGGGTTTCGCGTGCATTTCCTCAAGGGGGAAAAAGACTGTCATCAACCAAGACTGGTGAGAGAACGTGCTCGTCTGGAGACAGGAAAACATTCATGTACATTTCAGTCTCATCAAAGTGAAATGGGCGTGTGAACTATGACCAAGTGGCTTTGAGCGGGGTGACATATATATGAATGGTGTTGTTAGCAAGGGACAGGCCTCTTCTTCCATTGCTGCGAAACCCCCTTTACAGGCTGTGGGCCTTGCCGCGTGTTAAATTATAGGATTAGGGAGAGACACCCTGCACGCATTCAGGTGGGAATGTCTGGCCATTTCACATTTATATATGCCGGTATATAAACAATGAAATGAGCTAAATTTAATTGCATTGCGTCAATTCGCTTAACGCTCAATTACAAAGTTTAAGTGTAAGGTGTGTGCAAGTAGAATGCTCTCTCTCTGGGTGGGCATACCTGATGCAAATCTGTGAACAAATGCGTGTCTAGTGGGGTCAAGTGGGTGTTGGTCAGGCAAGTGTCGAGCAGCTGCCCTGCGCTTTAGGGGGTGTCGGGATCAGGTGACCCAGGAAGGAACGGCTTTAGCACGTGTACGGCCAGCCTCGGCTCAGCCCCGATTTTACAGCAGCCAGGTCAGGCCCCGGGCCCTGGGCCCCGGGCGGTGAGGCTGTCCATCGGGCTTCTGGTGCAGGGGGAGTCTTGACGACCCCAGTAGCGCCCAAACTTCCCTGGAGATAAGCCCAGAGCTGATCAAATAGAGGGCCATCCTCTCAAGATCATCCGCAGCTCAGCGGAGGGCTGTGGTTTGTCTCTGCAACGCTGCGCCTCCCTTGGCTAAGCCGCCCGCTACACGGCTCGATTAGGGTGGTGACTGACTTCCTGCTCACCCCTGTCAGACCTCACCATCAGCTTTCAACATGGCTGTGAAAAAGCCCAGATATTTACCGCCCGCCAGGACATTGACTCGAGTTCACATGAAACATGGACCCACCCCACCTCTTCACTTCCTGCTCCCTAGCCTCTGTGACAGCGCTCCCCTTTGCCAGTGTGAAAGGGAAGTGAACTGTAGAGACGGCTGTCAGCAAGTCTCCGTGAGTCGACCAGGACCAACAAACGCTTTCCACATTCTGACCCCGGCTGTCTGTCAGCAGCGGTGGAGCTCCTCGACCGCCGCCCCCAAAACATCCCCTCTGCTTCGGTGTTGGGCTCTGATCTCTTCTCCAGGCCTGCAGTCTCAGCAGGGCCGGTGGTGGAGGAGGTAGTGGTGGGGGGGGGGGGGGGGTCGAGGGGCCGATGTTTTTCGTGCACGAGTTGAGTTCCAGCACCATCTGACAAAATATTGTGCACCTGACCAGACCTCCTAACCGAGGCTTCTGAACTGCAGATTGGTTGTGGGGGCTCCAGGCAAGCTCTTGGCATCCTGGTTGATCTGCATCCACCTGAGTCCATCAGTGTCCTCTGGTCACTCACCCACCCGGCCAAGAAACTTCGCCGTGATCCGCGGGCTTCTGGGACTGCAGCGTAGGCAGTGGACTGGGGGCGATCCCAGCAGAGGGATTCATGGGGACCGGGTCCACCCGCTTCCTGTGTTTGACAGCTTATTTATTCAGGGCAACAATTTTTCCCCTCTAAAGAGGACAGGTTCCCTTGCGCGAGATGTTCCTTGAGGATGCATATCGAGTGCCGAGGTCAGGGGGGGGCACTGGTGATTTAGTGCTGCCCTGTACCCGCGTTCTCCACAGGCCCATTCGCTGGGCTTTCAAGTGCTGCCCAGGGTCAGGGCGTTGGGACGGCCCCAGATGCTGCTGTCAGTCCAGGCCCTGACCTGCAGGACAGGCTGGCTCAGCCCGAATCCCCTCCAGTCCCCTGTGCTGGTAATTGATTTCAGAGAAAATTCCCCCCCCCCCCACTCTCTGGCACACCGGTACCCAACCCTGCAGCTACCGCAGATACCACACACAGCCCGCTGGGCGCTGTCAACGGTAATTTAATTAGAGACGCAGGAGTGTGACTAACTGCTCCACAGAAAGCACTTTACCATCTGCGCTTTCCTGCGCTGGGTGACTGGGCTACTCCCTGCAAAGTGTCCACACATAGACACGCACGCACGCACGCGCACACACTGAGCTCTGACCTTGTGTTGCTTAGTCTTTGGCTACATTTTCAGTGTAGCTGTGTAGAGCCCAGCTCACGTCCGCTAACGTCCATCTTGGACAACCTGGAGTTGTCCTCCTACCTGAATTCCTCTCCTCCATCCCTGCGACCACCAGCACCTTCTCTGAGTCTTCTGTGTCCATTTCACCAAATGCCCTGGAGATCATCTATACTTAACTTCACTCCTTGGTTTTAATTAAAACACAATCCCCTCACATGTCAGAACCGAACAGAAAAGCTCTTCAGATAACCGACAGCTCCTCCGGTCAGTGAATCAGACAGCGCAAATATGACACAGGGATGTAAGAGGATAGGCTCGAGGCATGGGGGTTAGGGGAGCGTATTCTGAGGTGCTTGGTGCTCTTCGGTCTTGGAAATGGAACTGACGGGGCCAGCTGTACTGGCGAAAGGCTATAAAAACAATTTAGGAGTGGCGTTAACGCGTCCGCGAGGAAGCGGCGGCCGGAATGGGTCAGACGATCCCTGTGTCATGGAAGCCGAGGGAATCCCCGTGCAGAAGCGATTGGACACACCCCCTCCTGAGCGCCAAGTGGAACCAATCCTCGCAGCTTCCTGTGTCGACCGGGGGCCCCTTTTGGACAGTCGCGGGGCACAGGGAAAATTGAATATTTCAAACAGGCTGGTGGAGAGGTAGAGCCCGGCAGCTCTCACTCGCGGTGGATCGGATCGGGCCGGGCCTCGGTCCTGGCAACGTGACCAGCGCGGTGAACGGAATGTGAGAGCGTCTCGGAAGCTGACTCAGGTAGACCCACGTCTCTGCCGGGACACCAAATCTCTCGTGGTTTTCTTCTCCTACAGAGGTGCCCAGTGGAGTGACCCCATGGGTAGGAAAAGAGCCACAAACACAAATAAATCCTGGCTTCTATCAGCAGTCCACAGGCAACTTATACAAACACTGTATCCCTGCTGAAGAGAGAAACAGAACAGGGCTAGCGTGTGGAGCTTAACTGGATGCACGCGAAAGCTGGGCCAAATAAACACGCCACTTTTCTCTAAAAATAATAACGCACTTAAGAGTCTTTGTGTGGCTGAACGGTATTATTATATAAAAGGATATCAAATGAAATAATACCCACTGGCTACCGAAAATATTATCCGTAACAAAACTCAAAGATCTCAAGCCTCGTGTCATAACTGATTCCTGTGGGCTCAAAACCTTTAAATATTTACTAGTACGGTTTTCAGCCATGCATCAAATAATATTTGACGGGGTAACTGTTGACGGTTTTTTACTATCGAATACATGCAGAAGGCAGAATATAACCGTATGCCAACTGATCGAAAAACAACTATTTTAAGAGTGAGATTCCATTATGTTGTGTGTTTTATTGAAATCAAATATACTCTGACAATTGCATGCTAAAGGCTGAAACCTTCCAGGTGATTCGGACCCGTTCTGCCAGTGCACTGGGAGGACTGTGTCTGACCTGGGGTGAGGACGCACACTGGATTACAACCCCCCAGCCCAGCCCCGCCACATCGCCTTCCTGCCCCGCCCCGCCCCGCCCCGCCCGGGGAGATGGCAGAGAACCGCGGAGTGCATTCGCCTCTCTGCTATGCCCTGGAATTACACGAGCGTAACAACTGGCAACAAAATTGTCCAGGGCAATGAGCATAATAGGGGCTTCTACTCAGCTGGGCTGTCATTCCGCCCCTGATTATAATTGGGCGGGACGCAGGTCTCTCTCCGAGGCAGGGGTCATGCGGCGCGGGGGCTCGTCGGGGATCCGCTAAGAGCGGCCCACGCACAGGCCGGGGCCCACGCCCGAAATTGGTTGCAGCTGAGGCAGATAGAGCCCTCCCTTCATCGCCACGGTAATGATGTCTTGGCATGTGAGTGACTGAGGTCCGCTTCCGACACAGGTGAGACATTTGACCCCTCATCTGTTTCCTGTTGGGGAGCGAGGGCGGGGGAAGGGGCAGGCGGGCTGGTATCAAAGCTGACCATTTAGAACTGGGGCAAAGCAGGGGGGGGGGGGCAAAGTCATCCCTGAATATTAAGGGAGGATGGGTCAAGATCAGACAGACAACTCTCCAGTGTAAAAGGGGAAGGGATGGGGCTTCTAACCCTCAGGCCAAAGAGATGGGAACAGGCACCCAAGTGGCACCCAGACGCGTGATCTGGTGTAACTCAGGGTCACCATGGCTACAGGGACAGAGGTAGCGGCTGTCAGCCAGACATCAGGAGAAAGGTCTATTTACCGCGGGCCGCAAAGGAGGCTAACAGTCCCTTAAAAGCAGGTGAGCGAACAAAGCACGCTTCTCTGGAAAAGTAGAACTTGCCTGCAGCGCTGGGTTTTCCTGGTTGGTTTGAAAAATGAAACCCTGGAAAGGAAGACCAGTAGAGGGATGACAGCGCCGACATTCATATCAATATTGATCGAGTTAGCTGCTTCCACGCGGTAGCGGAGAGGTCTGTCCTTTGATCATCCGTGCAGTTATCGTGAAGTATACCACAACGAGCGCGAGCGCACAATTAATCAAACACTAAGGATAAACTGGGAGGGGATTTGGTCAATAACTGTAATCTTTAACAAGCAAGATGAAAAGAATATAACAAATATGGACCAGTTTCAAAGAGAGAATAAAAGCAATTTGCCAGAAAGCCCACAGTATGTTAAGCTCCTTAAAACCCACAATAGGTGCATTCATCATGCTCTGGGGTTCTCCGCCATTTTTAACAGGGAAACTAAAAAAAAAGAAAAAGAAAAAGAAACAAGATGAAGCGATCCCTGTAATCCTCAGCACAGTAATTCGTCTGAACAAGCCAGCCTTGTGGGAACGCCTGGAAGGGAAACACGATCTCAACTCCTCCGCGCAGCAGCCCCGCCAACGCGCGTGCTCGTTCACACAGCCACACGTACCTGTGCCGAACGCACAAGCACACGGCGGTCATGTATAAACATGTAGCGCGTATAAAGAGGGATTCAGGGCTTCCGCTCTTGTGTGGGCCTACAGGGATCCCTGCCTTTTGTTTTTTCAGCTGCCAGTTTTCTCAGGTCCTGAGCATGACTCAGAGCCAACGCCACTGAAGTCAGAACCGCGGTGAACTGCACAGACGTCCAGAGGATTCTCCTCTAAACACAACAGGTTTGGTCTAATCTTTGACTCACTGAAGGACATTCTGAAAAAAATCCCTTTAAAATGAAAAAGTCTTAAGGTTATTCTCAATGTTCCTTTAAGTCATGTTAAAAATAGTTTATTCAGACACCACATTCCTCAGACACACCGAGAATATGACACAAAGATAAATATTAACAATCAGGAAAGTCTTCTTGTTTTTTGCCTTTTCTTCACAAAGCAGGCGGAGGCCAAAGAGTAAAATAAGATTGCAAAGACAAAAATTATAATAATATAGCAAAAATGAGATGAGGTTCCTCCAGCTCCTCATCGTCCTACACATTCACAAACACGAACTTGTATTTACTTACAGCGTCCTATTCGCCTTCAGATTGGTTCACTTAGCCAAGTAATTCATAACTGTCCTAACCATACTATAAAATTAACTTGCAAGAAACGTAACAACGTAAAAATTCTGTCTTTTCTATCTAGGGCGTCACAGCGCCTCTAGTGGGTGTCAGTTACGTGCATAATACATTTCAAGCCCATATGATGACGTAACACAGTTACATTAGTTGTATAGACATTAATCGGTATTGCTGCATTTATAAATTCATCAGTCAATATCTTTGTTGTCTTACATGGAAACTGTTTGTCCTTGATACCATATTGGGAGACGTATACCCCACACCGCTGTACCAAATATTAAGTCACTTGGACCAACGAGTGATTTTAGCGTAATCTTCCAAATGTTCATCATTCATTCATCTGACATTTCCACATTCTCAAAAATATTAACGTCATGCTGCACCCATCGTCGCTCGGGAGTATCAGCTAGATTTCACAGTCATTTTCAAGTCCATATGACGACGTAACACAGTTGTGCGGACATGAACTTGATGCAAGAAAATGTCGTTTAATTACGCGTTAATATCTTCTTTATCTTACATCACAAGTCTTATTCCTTATCACCGTATAAGGAGGCTTCTATCATACACACTTGTGTCAAAAATCCAGCGAATCGGACGGATTCTGCATTTTCAGCAACTTTTTTTTATAGCTTTCACGAATTTTCAGCTCAAGCAAAAAAATGTAGTTTACTTACTTTACGGACTTCATGGGTTCTATGGACTTTTTTGTTCGTTATGACATATTACGTATGTATATAAAGTATCATACATTTATGTCACACACATTTTATTTTCATCATTTTGGGCGTTTCCTGTAGCGCCACCTATGGTCAGATCATCGTCAGTCTTTGTCTCTGAGTAGTGGGTGCACGGGAGAGTCCGTTTGCTAAATTCCTCCATTCTGGAGGAACCCTAATAATTAAATATGTAAGACCCGATACTCAACAGACGGAAGGAAGGAGTTTTTCTACAAGTAAAGCGTTGGGAGGTAGGGACTGAAACCCCAGGCAAAGGAGAGCAGAAACCGTTCAACTGCCCGTCAACTCCACTCTTTCCACCGGCCGTGCCTCGTTTCACTGACATTACCTCCGACTCCAAACGTCGCTCACCCGTAGGCCATTAGAAGCCCTCTTCGGTCCTCGTAAGAAGCTCAGCCAATGAAATGTACAGGGTCTGACAGAGCAATAAAAAATAAGCACAAAGGAGTGCGTGTGCATGTGCATACGCACACACCCATGCCCGTTGTAAATTAATACAGTATCTCACACCTCTAGCTGCTTGTGCTGACTAAAGCCCATTCTGTAATCCAACATCAACAGGCTGTGTATAAGAGAGTCTTCTCTACCCCCTCGTATGTACTGATTGGAGGAGGGAGGAGGTCAAAAGGGAGGGAAGGAAAGGGCACAATCTTTAATAAACATTCCAGTCCAGGGCAGTCGGTACGGACGCCATTTTGACTTCTCCCTCTCGGATTGGCCACACAGTCGCGGTCCTCTACATCTGGTCTCGAAGTTTGGGGCTAATCATTTAAATGTTTAATAATCACATGAAGTACAAAGCAGATAATCATATTATGTGAGGGGATATGAATCTA
>JAOVYW010000002.1:3554787-3572456 GCA_025775045.1 Hiodon tergisus
GGGCGATTTTGCCATCAGTATGCACCGAGGTGATCGTCAGTACCGCAGACCAGTCAAGGCTGACCAGGCTTTTGGAAATGATCAAAGACGACCAGGAAGAACTGGAAAAGGGTTTTTTAAGTTTCTGTATGAGAGACCCACTTTTTCCCCCCTCCTACGAGGTTCTTATGGATGTCTAAATACGGAGTAATTACGTTACATGGATTAACCCTACTCACACTGCGAAACATTCTGCCGGCGCCTTGAATAACTTGAGTAACATTTCCCCCCAAATCGCTCAATTACGCACACTAAACTTAAAACCGGAACACTGGTCATTCTTCGTTAAGTAAATGACGATACACTCCAGGCGATGGCGTTAAGTATTGTGTATTGATATGAACTTCTTTATTCGCACTTATACTTGTACATGCAGACATAAATAAAAATGCAGAACATTCCATTCCAAATATTCCTAACCAAACAGCCAACAGGACGCTAAACTGACCAAATCAGCAGGCCAAGAAACTTTAGTTGTTTCCCGCTGTCTTTTTCCAAAAAGGATACTTTCCATGTTCGACATGATTTCAGCTAGCAGGCAAATGTCCCCCTCTCCTGCTATAATCAAAAGTTTAGCAGTTTTTAATAACAATGTTTATATTTAGCCTTACTTCCTCTTCAGTCTTAGTCTCCAATTTACTTCCGGCTACACTTACGCCAATGAAATGATGACTATCCGGTCACGCCTTCGAAGCGTTTTCTGCAAACGTCACAAGAACTCGTGAGAGAAATATTTTATAAATAAATAAAATGAAAAGGAAAGCGCGCATCGATTTTTATTTTGTCGTGAACACGATTGGCGAAGTTTTTATTTTTAAAGAGCGTTTGCATATTTTTATCTGGCCTATTTACATTTTCATTTTCATCTATAGCGTGTTTTGTTCTTAGTTTTATTCTCTATTTGATTTAGTTGCGCCGACGAAAGGAACATTCTGGAAATATGTGTGAATGTGCAAATATGTAAACACCAATTAGAGCAATATGTATATATAACATATATGTCTAATATCAACGTGGCTCAAATTGGACGGGAAAAATTAATCGTATTCCTATTCTCGCTACACGTTCTCTAGCAGACATCCAAAATAAATATTTACCAACCTGAAGGCGTGCGTGTATGGTCACGCCTGGCAGTTGTGTGTACGTGTGTGTGTCTATCAAGAGGGGAGGGAGCGTGATTCTAGAAGGTGAAAACGACAGGATGTTGTGCCTCGTGAAGAAAGCCCAGACTGACGATAGGCTGTCTTAGTGGTTGATGATTACGTTTAGGTCTCTACATCACGGGAGCGGAGAGGGATGAGTCACCAGCTGTTTTGATAGGATATTCTGTGTGGTTGCAGAGCCGCAGTTTCCTGTATCCCTCAGTCACAGTGCCCGAACAAAAAGGACAACTTACATGACATGAAAAACAGGGAGCTAAGACCATTTTCTTAAATTCAAGTTGAGGTGAAACACACTGTAAGTCTTATGTTTTAAAATTGACGACGTAGATTTAATAGAATTCCATGTTCATTACACTGCACACGAATTCCGTGCTCAAAATTTCAAGTTTCACTACCTGTTATGCCTTCTCCTTTGTCGTGGCGAAAGGAACATCGTGCAACACAAATATTTCTTTCATCAGTCATGCGGAAATTGCCCAGGTGGGCACGGATGACCCACGGTCCTCTGTAAAAACACCCCTTAGAAATGCAGTCAATGTTTTACTCGGTCAGATATAGCAAATGTATATCTTATCTGAACCTTAGACAATGGCACCTGATTCTGTCCTATTCTGAAAATATATTTTATAATCAGGTCTAAATTTGAAATTTAAGACTTATCATCTAGCATTTAAATGCACTGTGCAGGTGAGACAATATCTAATAGCTTAAGACATCATAATTTGCCTGGCAATAACAGTGTGTGTGCAATTTAGTTTAATTAAGTAAAATTTTTTTTGTCTTTTCCTCATTCTTCTGAGCCATCAAACGTCCGCAGACCTGAAAACATCCTTTCTTTCTGTCAAACCACTCATGGCTGAATCCCACAAGAGGTCCTACAGGAGCAAACACACTGACTGGAGAACAGTGCATGACGCAGGCCTCAGGGAAAGCGGAAGGAAACAGTAGAAGTACTAACAAAATAGATATCAAATTAAAATATGATAACGTACCCATTCAGCATAACCAAAAAGTCCACGGCTTGCAGATGCCATGTAAACACTGCAGTACAGTGCCTGTGTACATATGTAAACATTTAAAAAAATATATTGATTAGCCTGTGCACAGAGCAGTCACCAATGTCCTCAGATCAATATCAGACTGGTGAAAGGAAATCTGTGAAGATTACTTTTTCCAACACTCAGCGAGATGCACAATTCATGCATTTTCTCCCCCTCTGCACTCTTAAATAGAAACATGGTGTTTAAGCATAAGATATGTCAAGGGCTACTGTACTTCCCCAAACTTCAAAATCTGGTTGATCTAGCAGTGATTCTGGCAATGCTCGGGACTTTGACCGTTCAAGCAGTTTGATTGAAAAGTTCAACAGAGGATGATGTTGCTCTCCAGTGTGAATGAGCTTTGTCTCAGGGAACCTGCAATATCACTGAACCTGATGGACTGATGATGTGGACAAGTTCTGCTAAGAACGGTGTTACAACACTGAATTCTAACTGAGAAACAGCATGGAGTTATATGACTGGACTTGGAACAGCAGAGTAAAAAGCTTTTAGGAAATTTTGCTGAAATTCTAAAACAAAATCCTGCGGTATTCTTCTGGGAACTGCAGAGAAATGTAAGTATATTATTTAAGATACATTAGAATTATTAGTGTTATTGAGTATTATTACCATAATAAAATTAATGAGAAATATTAATTTTAATAGAGTACGCCCTCCTACTTAAACTGCTGTTGGTTTAAGACCTCTTTGCGCAAGAAGAAGAAGCAAAATACATTTCGGAACCATAATAAGGACGTTTTAAATTAATAAGATAATGCAGTTTGTGTTCTAAATGTTTTATTTTGCATAAACAAACTTCCAGCTCCTGTTTAGGCTCGCCTCGTCTTTGGGTATATCCCTTTGCGGTGGCTTAACTTCATTGTGTGGTCTACCTTAAAATTGTGACGCCACGTTGTCATGGAAACTGGTTTACGCTACAGGGTCTGGGAGAAAACAGTGCGAGATATTTAGGAGTTTCATTTCAGCACTACACTCAGCCTGGACAGCGACCACGCAAAGAACTGCGCTTTCTCACCGGTTTTTACCTGAATGCGCCCGGAGGACGACCTGCAGATCGTAGATCGTGTCGGATCTTACCTGATTGAAATAACAATAGACAGGCGTGTAGCGCTTTCAGTCCTTCGCTAATTTAGGTGAGTTACTTCTTTTAACTATATGCAATTGTAGGAAACTGTCCCTGTTTTTGCTTCACCATCATATTCTACGTTTGTTATTGGGTGTGTGACGGCATGCAGGTAGCTAAATGACAACTCGATCGCCCGAGCGAGAATCAATCAAGTTTGCGTCACAGTTTTAGATCAACGTTCTTATTTAAAAGGTGACAAAAATTAATGACGAAGAGCAAAACAAAATATAAAGTAAAATATCACCGTGAATTTTGCGCATCGTCACATTTAGTTAAGTAAATTAATTGTAATAATAACAACGGCGCCAAAGTATACGTTTTAACAGAGAGTTGGCTGCTCACCGACATGAAAGACTTCAGCAAGGTTTCTGTTTGCGGAGAGGGATTAATCCGATCAGACAAGTTTTTATTTGGTTCGTACTCAGAGTAATGTAAATATTTATAGGCTATATATACTCTCTTTTCTAAATATGTGTATCTCATATGGGTGGCTGTAATGCCATTTTTTGTATCTCGATGTAATATGCCAAAAAAACCTAACGTTCTTGCAGTTTTAAATCACACGTCGCCAACTAAGTACAATGGCCACGATTGAGTTTATATCCACGAATCGTATAGCTGGGATGCAGCTGTGCGAGTCCGACAATAACTGGCATATTAATCACAGTGACCACACTTCATTGCAGGTACGTTATTTACTTACTACGTTACTTAGAACAGTTTTTTGACGAAATAACTTATTTTCCAGAGCGCTGGGTGACGTTTACCCATAAGTGAATACGTCAGTTGTAATGCAGCAGCGTCATTTTTAAGCGGAAGACCAACTATATCATCACTTAACTGTCTTGCGAGTGTTTTCCTGCCTTCGTACGCTCGGAGTCTAATCGTTAGACGTTTTGCTCATTGACATCGTTAAGTTAAGCTTAGAAGTTCTGTCACATCGGTAACGGGTTTTCCATGTTATGAGTTTAACTCTAATAATAAATGACCGTGGTCTTTCACTCTTTCTAAACATATAAAAATATGTGTTTATTACTAAAAGCGAGCCATTGGCATTTCTTGAGTATTCCCCCCTGTATAAGAATCACAATAAATCAGATGGGGAAGCGCATCTGGGTGCAGTTCCCCCTCCAGCTATGACTCACACCGGCTCGTTTGCGGGAGAGAGAGAGCGTGAACGAGAGAGCGAACGAAAGAAAAGGGGCGGGGGTAGAAGGCAGACAAAATTCTTGCAGCGTCCTCATTTGCGATCCTCGCTGGTTGTGCTCTTTGTATCATTGTTATGTCAGAAATCGTGATCGTTCCTTTTTTTAATTTTTTTTATTACCTCTGAGCTAAAGATAACTAAATCGCAAAAAAAGAACCTAGGTCTTGGACGTGGCGTTTGGATTGCACACCAAACGCCACGTGCAAACTCGCTCAAATGTGCCTCTTGACACCCCTTCTCTTGTCGCCGATTTGGATTTTGTTTTGAACTAATTTATAAAGAGGACACTTCTCCCCCTACTTCTGTTATCCACCCCCGTTGGAAGGCCCTCCAGGCAAATGGTACTCTATCGGCGTTTCTCCGGGTCATCACAAGGTCTTTTTTCTCTCCCATGGAGTTGTTATGTTCAGTCTGCGGGAACTATGAGCAGGACCAGGCAGTTGCACGATTGTCTTGATGATGATCATCAGTCTGCATACTGCTCCTGAAAAGAGACCGGGGGGGCGTCTCCAAACAATAGCCGGAAAATATCTATATTGTAGCGTTTTATAATATCTACAAGGCTCAAAGAGACTACCCGTTGACTTGCCTATATCTGCTACATTGGAATTCCGGTATCTTGCAGAAAACCCTTCTTTATTAATTATATTTTATGTAGGCCTATACATTTAACTAATTAATTAATTCACACGTAGAAGATAATTTACCCGTAGAAGGGGGGGTAAAAGATCACGCGCACATTTGCGGTATTTATGCCAGTTGACACTGAATAGTAAAAAATAAGCAGGATTAATAGCAAACGCCCGGACGCTTTTCCGGGGATCATTAAAAACTACTGCTAAATTTAAAGTTGGCGAGAGGCATATTTTATTAATATCACTGCACTTGTCAAACTAAATGAAAAGCCGTCACCAAACTCATAAATTTAAAAAAATCGAACGTCAGCCAGTCTCAAAGTCTCTCATTAAGTATATTATAGAAAATAAATTAGTTACGGCTGACGGATAGTGGTGATCATTATTGGAATTAGTGCGTGATAGGTTAAACAGGAAAAATATATCGATTAGCTTTAGTTTCTAGCTAACGGCAACATGAACGCACTTAGCCTGGGGGGGCACACACACGCAGACGAAAACGGTTTTAAGTGGTGTAGAGCGTGCACGAGAACTCATTTGCAACATGGGTGCCACGTAGTTACAAAGGCGTGTGTAGTTCATAGCAGATAAACCAATTAATATAGCGGCGTTGACTCTGAGACTAAGGTACTTGTAACGGTTTAGCCGCTAAATGCACTAGACTAATCAGAAAACTGAGTAAATTGAGTAGACTAGATTCTCGTTAATTGTACTTTAGCTCAGTTTTAAAACTTGGGAAAAAAAATACATTTACATTTTAATTTGGGCGTTTTACAAAAACGAACAGCAGAGAAGTGTAAAGAATCTAGCGTCAATTGCCAGTCGCTTATTCGTCTTCTCCGTCAAACCTTTTAAATGAAGAGCTTGGTTAGAACAATTACCGACATTCACTGCAGGGCAGTAACAGGGGAAAGCTGGTGCAGTGAGTGATGTGTTTGCCTGTCGAAAAACATACTGATTCTTCAGTGAGCAAATGGCTTTTGAAAACGAGAGACAACATGGATATTTCTGATGTACGAATTGAAGAGAACGAGGTCAGGCTTCTAATGGCTTCCTTGTTCTGACCGGATGGAACCAGACGTTCGAAGCAAATCCAGGCAGCGATTTAACTTTTTGTAGGCTGATAAAGTTGCTTTGCTTTTTGTTTTTAAAATGCAAATAAGTCACAGTGGGAATTTACTGTACAGTGTTAATGATGTAAATAGTTACATTTAAAATAGCGGACTGTAAAGTTGTACAGTCCCAAAACAGAAGTTCCCTATAAAATAAAAATAAGCGTATGCAGCAAACGCTGTTCTTTTTGGTAATACGTGATTCCTTTTCACTGCAACGCACCGAATATCGGTGATCAATACTTACAATTTGGATAAAATAACCATTTCTCCCACTCCCCTCACCTCATAGGAAAGAACACGTCGAGAATGCTATAGTGTTTACCATTTTACCGTGGGTTGACATTATACAAATGTGTGTCATTAACGTTTAATATTTGTGGATAAACCACCTGTGTGTTGCTATAATTACATTTTCAGATTAAGGAAAAACAAACTATGTGAATTGTCCATGTCTGCCAACCAGAGCTGGCCTTGGGTTGTTGGGGTGAGTCCCTGCACACGTCATCGAGACGCCGACAGGGAGAGTTCAATTTTTTTTAGAGAATGTTTGAGTTTTCTGCTATCAGAAATAAGGAATATATTCCAGATGTTTGCACAGCAACGTCTTGTAGTATTTCTGTTGGTTATCTTTATTTTACAATATTTAAGGGCTGTCCCTGGGTTTTCATTTAAATACACAGTAGGGTTTTTGCAGGCTTTCATTATTGTACTCGGCTCCACAGAATTAATAATTTTTAACTCCATTATAGACAGATGGGGATAGTGTACACATTCTGCTTCTTGGTCCTGCTTAAAACATCATGCTAGCCTGGACTAAACAATATAATGTGTTGTGCTCCATCTGTTCAGAGCATGCTGTGATATTGACACGAATCTTCACATATTTTGCTCATTACTTAAGTATTTGCATTATCTAAATTAGCTTGCTAAAATGACCGGGGGGGACATTGTCAGACTCTTCTGATTTTGCTTTTAGCCACAGCGTCTTTCCTTCTTCACACATTAAATTCACAGATTAAAATTCAGCTCTTGAGCAGGTTAAAAGCACAAAGGACTCTAGGCTTGCTTCCTTGGCGCAGTCGGGCTAGTTAGCCACGCCATTCCGCAACAGTTCGCCGGCCCAAATCAGTGCAGGTCTGACCTGACGAATATGCTTTAACTTTCACACCTGGGGCCATGAACTGAAACGTGACAGTATTTAATACACAAAAGAAGAATACAAAAAATTTAAATAAAAACCGTGGTTGTATCCGCATAAAATTGTTTTATTAAATCAATTTGCATTTAAGCATGATAACTGAGTGCGATTCAGTTATTCTCCTAATCAATGACCGCCATGATACAGAATATCATAAGATTGTCTTCAGCTTGCCCGCCAAAGGATTTTGCTTTTTTCCTTTCTTGGAAATAATTTTTTAAATAAATAAATAAACGGTTTGCATTCGGTTTTATGTCAGTATACCCTGCCTTGTTGCCAAACGGCAAACGTCTTGTTTCACAGAACAAATTATTCTAAAATATACTTTGGGCATAAGGACGTTTTACTTATTATGACATTTTGTGGTATTTTTTGAGACTCTCGTGATCAAAATGTAGACAATACAACTGGATTTCCCATGAAAGACTGCTTGACAAGTGTTACTGAAGATAAAGCTTGTGAAACAATTGTTTTTCACTGTAGAACTTTCAGAAAAATCATAGTTGATCCCTTTCTTCAGGAAAAATTTCACTTAACGTGACTCTTTAGACTTAAAGTTGAGAAAACCAGTAACCTCAATGTAGCGGCTCTGAAAGATTTTAGATATCCCATAATTTCCTTTGGAAGGTATTTTATTTATCAGGGTTAGTTACCTAACTTTACTTAGAAGCGACTGAAACTGAATGCTAAATTGTATAAAAACAAAAATCAGAACAAGTCAATTATAAAACGCACAAGCCAAAACATATACTGGTTATGTATGGAAAAGCTTTCCACCAAACTTTTTAAAGTTTGGTGACTGGGGGAGGCAGGCATGGTGTGGCAAGAACACAGGTCAGCGGCGCGGACAAAGCAGTTTATAGGCAACTTTCACTATGCACTGAGGTAATGGAAAGCAATTTTTCTATTTTCTCCTCCTGTTCTTGGAGGAAATGAGTCCCCGACGTAATGGATTTGGCCCCAGTCAGAATATAGACCCTACCTCTGACTCACTCACTATGCAAGAAGGTTCCACAATTCACTGCCATGCTAAGTCACGAAAAAAACGGGCAGATGAATATTGTCATGGTTACTGCCTTTGACTGCTGAGAGCATAATTTTGTTGTCAACCTAAATGCATGGTTTGCTTTCAGGGGGCAGTAGTAGTAGTAGTGTTGTGTTGTGTGTGTGTGTGTGTGTGTGTGTGTACGCATACACACACAAATATATAATCATATAGTCACTGAGATGATTAATATTCAGTCATTCAGTTAAACCCCCTCTGGTACATTAAGAGAGTCGATACATGCCGTCTGATATACATTTTCTTCAGACCACTTCTAATTACACATTGTAGAATTCAATTCGGGGAACAATACTGAATAAATTCTCACTATTTCAGTAAGTACTCCATTATATCAATCACTTGATTTTGTATATTGTGGATATGCTCAAAAAGTTCAGCATGTTTCAAACGCACATCAGAGTTTGGAGGGGTTCACAGTGACAATTTGTGTACTTTTAATCTGAGTGTCTTAATCTTAATCCAGATGACTGTTATAACTAGCCATATAGCAGCTAGTTATTACAGAACCAGTTATGGCAAACCTGCCAGACATTTTAATAACACCTAATTCTGTGAGTAGTCAGGGCCTTGTGTTAAATAATTATTAAATTGTTTCTGAGATGTTCTGGGTGTTTTCTAAATTATATCGTTATAGAAATTGTATATAACATTTAATTTAATATATATTATTTTATTGTTATTAAGGTTGAGTATTTTATTATTAACCTCACACAGATTATTCAATATAGATGCATACAAACTTTTTTACCATCTACCTGAGCATATGCAAAATACAAATTTTTTTTTTACTAGACCCTCAATGACACAATATCTAACCCAAGACAATATCGTAAGTTTACTATAACATTTTTCACAAATTTAAAAAACAGAAGTAACACTGTGTTTGTTTTCCATATCTGTTTTGCACCTGCCTCTCTCTCCATGCTGAACCGAAAAGGAAGAAAAACCCCACTGACATTAGCATGTAGCAGATGCAGTCAACAGAACCGTGAAATTTATGATGGCTCAAAGTCTAGAAACAAATGTTCATGAATTCTGTGGATTAATGAATGCTTTTAACATAGCTACTGCACCAATGGGAGCCTCCTGGTATCTCTACATAAACAATGTTGACTTTGCTTTTATGTTTGATTAGTCGCAGTATTCACCCTCAGCTTGCTGGAGGGGTTCACGGCAACTTTTCATTTAACCCACATCCCCCGTGGCTTCATAGTAAGAACATACTATCCGTCTTACCGCACTTCTCCAAGCCAAACAATTTTCCTCTTAAATGCACCCTTTTATTTACCGTATCTGTCTTAGACAAACACCAGGGTGCCTTAAAGACGATATGGTGTGCGATGGTGTGGACCGCTACTGCACATGTCCCTATGGCTTGCATGATGCACCCTCTCACGTTCACATGCACAAGACAAGACCTTGAGTGACAGGCTCATAAACCTGACTGGGAAGCACTTTACAAGAAACACAACTATCAGATGGTCGTGGATTTTCTCCGAAGCCACATGCATTCTGTATTCATTTGCATTCCAGTAATCCCAAATGCTACAACCATTTTCCTGTCTGTGATTTAATTACATAGAAATAAAGTACTGTGTTCGAAAGATGTTCTTTTAGTGGTTTAGCAAGTTAGTACTGTTGCCATGTGAAAAAATGGATGCTATCTCTAACTACATGTAAAACAAATACTAGGATATTTTTATTTGCGCCGTCGACCTTCTCCTGCACTCTAGAGCTACTAGGCAACAGTAGATTTAACCCTCTGTGTTCTTTCCAGGCTAGAAAAATGATGGTTGTAAAAAAATGTCTTTTCTGTCTTTTCTCACTGGCACAGCCGCTTAAGATGACAGAGCTCAATACCGACCGCAGGTTTCACAACCTGACCAAGGAACAGGTCCAGACCTTAGACCAGGTCCTGACAGAGGTGATCCCCATCCATGGCAGGGGCAACTTTCCCACGCTGGAGGTGAAGCCCAAGGACATCATCCACGTGGTGAGGAACAGGCTGATGGAGAAGGAGATAAAAGTGAGAGACGTACGCCTCAACGGCTCAACCGCCAGCCATGTGCTGGTTAAGGAGAATGGAACCAGCTACAAGGACTTGGACATCATTTTTGGGGTAGAACTGCCGAAGCAGGAGGACTTCCAGATCATCAAGGAGGTGGTGCTAGGCTGTTTACTAGATTTCCTGCCCAGGGGCGTCAACAAGGACAAGATCACGGCGCTGACCATGAAGGAGGCTTACGTGCAGAAGATGGTCAAAGTTTTCACTGAACATGACCGCTGGAGTCTGATCTCACTCTCCAACAACAGTGGCAAGAACGTGGAGCTAAAGTTCGTCAACTCCTTGCGAAGGCAGTTTGAGTTCAGCGTGGACTCCTTCCAGATCATCTTGGACCGCATGCTGGAGTCATACCTGGAGGCCGAGAGAAGACAAGCGGCTCAGTGCAAAAAGCTGGATAGTGAAGCTTCTGCTGCCCAGAGCACCAAGCCACTTGAATCCCCAACAGAAGAGTTACCTTCTACCTCCCTGGTTCTGACGAATTCTCCAAATGCGGACGTCCTTGGAGAGGTAGGGGACGTCGCAGACTATGGTGGAAGTCCATGCTGTCAGAAGGATGTGGTGATGCAAGAGGAGGAGTTGCCATCTCCAACAGAGGAGACGCTGGTCGAGGCTGTGGATCAAATGGAGGTGGTGGAAATGGATGAACCTGCACCAGACCCAGAGACGGAAGAAGGAGCAGACCTGACAAAGCTGGAGGTGGAAGAAAAGGGGGTGTCAGACTTAGAAAAAGAGACCAATACGTCTGACTTTGAAACACAAGGTCAAGCAGTTGAGCAATTCCTGAAACCAAAAACTGATACTGAAGACTTAAAAAACCCGACGGACATAATCAATGACTTGACGTCCCCTGTGGAAAAAACACCAGCCAAAACTCCTGTAGCCCTTAAGGTACCATACAAAACTAAATTTCAGTCCTGTGCACAAGAAACACAAGACTCATACATTGAATTTCCCTTGCCTCCCCCTGCCAAGAAAACCTACAAAAAATCACAAATGGTTATCCTTAAGCATTCATCACCAAAACCTCCAAGGAAAATGTCAAAGAAAATGACAAGTGGGCCACTCTCCCTTGCCAGAGCACCTTCAGTTAATGAGCTACTCTTCCCTGCAAGTCAGCCATTAGATCCAGCTACAATAATTCCCAAAGAATCAATGCCTATTTCAGATGAAGTCTCAGGTCCTGCTAGTTCAGAATCCACCATCAGCGCCTCACGAGACATTGAACGCCAAGTCAAACGGTCTGACGTGCCTACCGCACCCCAGAGTGTCGAAATCCAGAACTGTGACGCAAAATCACAGGCCCAGCCAACAAGTTTACAATGCCTGACTGATGAATTACAAACCCCAGGCCCAGACGTGCTACCACAGAGTACAGAGCACAAGGTCCCAGAGTGTGGGGACGATGTCCAAAACATCCAAGATCAGGTCTCTTCTTTTGAAGTACCATTTCCACTCCCACAGTTGCCTGATCCTGCTTCCCAGACAGTGCATCTTGCACAGGTACCAGAACACGGTGCACAGGAACAGGAGGTACAAATACATGGTGCCCAGGTACCAGAGCTTGCTGACCAGCCACCAGAATCCCTTACCCATGACCCAGAACTTATCACTCTGTTACCAGAATTTGGTGTCCAGGAACCCGAGGTTGCTACACAGGGACCAGATGTTTGTAACCAAACACCAGAGCCTACTGCTCATATTCTAAAACCTACTGTCCCGGAGGCAGAGTCAGAATCGGCGAGCACGACAGAGGCCTCTGTCAGGGATCTCCCTGCCATCACCGTGGTGGCGGAGAGCATGTATGGAGACTTTGAGCAGGCTATGGACCACCTGCGCTATAGGCTGATCGCCACGCGTAATCCCGAAGAGATCCGTGGCGGAGGTCTGCTGAAGTACAGCAACCTGCTGGTGCGGGAGTTCAAGCCGGCCAGCGAGACGGAGATCAAGACCCTGGAGCGCTACATGTGCTCACGCTTCTTCATCGACTTCCCCGACGTCAACGAGCAGCAGCGCAAGATCGAGTCCTACCTACGCAACCACTTCATCGGCGAGGAGAAGAGCAAGTACGACTACCTGATGACGCTGCGAAGGGTGGTGAACGAGAGCACTGTGTGTCTCATGGGCCACGAGCGGAGGCAGACCTTGAACATGATCACCATCCTGGCCCTCAAGGTCCTGGGGGAACAGAACATCATCCCCAACACCACCAACGTCACATGTTACTACCAGCCAGCGCCCTACATGGCCGACCACAACTTCAGCAACTACTACATCGCTCATGGGCAGCCACCCCTAATTTATCACCCCTATCCCATGCACATCCACATGCAAACTGGACTGGTGTAGTACATGGAGTACGGAAGGTGGCCAGCAGAAATGACGAAAGCAACTATCACAACTACAACAACAACAAAAAAAAACTAGCATGAGAGAAATGGGTCCCATCACTTAGGAAACAAGACGTCCACAAAAGTGCACGAAAACGTAAATAACTTGGGGCTGATTCTGGCTCCGGCTGCCACAGAAATATCAATCACCAGAACAGAACAGCAACTGAAGCGTTGGAGCAGAGATTCCCAGGACTGGCGGTCCTTCAAAATCAAAATGCTTTAGACGTGTGGTAATGAAAAGAAACCCAGTCCGAGCTACAACTGTCGGCTGGTGCAAGCAATGTGCAATCAACGGCACGGAGACGTGGAGGGTGGGAGTATCCTCTTACCTGCGGTACGAGAGGACGCCGACCCTGCGTGGGCGATGAAAGAAGTCACGGACCTTCCTTAAACCCAAACTAGGCACGCAAGACCAGTTATCTTACAGAGAGTGCTCTCAAATTAGTAGTCAAGTTATTTTCTCCACCAGAGGTCCGACCCGCTTAAGGGCCAACAGGACAAAAAAGCTGTGATGATTTTAAGATATTTCGTATTTTCAGAATGCTCCGTCCACAATTTTGTCCCAGGGAGGTGCTTAAATGCAGGCATTGGGAACACTTGTGTTTGTTCTTGGGTTCACCAAGGTTTGTTCACCACCTGCCACATTTAAATATCCTGTCGTGAATATTAAAGAAAGAAAAATATTATCACAACATCAGTGCCATCACAATGACTTCTCCATGTGAAATTCACAATAACACGTGACGTAAACGTAAAAGTGAGTCGCGTACTGAAAATGAATACTATTATGTTGCTTTACACAACGCACGCTAAGAGCACAGATAAAATTGGGAAAACACAACCACCACCAGCTACGAAAACACCCACAAGGTTTACACCTACAGGTTTCTGTGAATGCATTGGTAATCGGAATACTGAAATACTGTATCTGTGAAAGCACGTTGACTGTGGACTGCTCACTCGTACACTCTGATTTTTGGCAAATGCACTCGATTGTGCGGCCTTAATGAGACAAACAAGGATGCAAATGTATTTCAACAAACAAAATGTTTTAAACTTAAGTGTGATCTATTGTTAACTTACACCTTACTTCTATAATCATTTACAGTGGGGCCATACCGTTTCACAAAAGGAGGATTTTACACAAACGTGTTTTACACAAACGTGTTTTACACAAACGTGTTTTACACATAGTCTGAAGACTGCTTTGCTTTTTGTCCGTGTCTTTAAAAGGAACTATTTGAAAAATAATATCTGTCTAGGATGTGCAATATGCCTCGAAATCTTTCAGTTTTGTGAAAGTCGAGATAGTGTGTAAATGGAGAATCCTATATCAACCCTGTACTCCTAAAGAGAAACCTTTGTCCTAACATTTGTCCTAACGGACTGTAGTCAGACAAAGTCAAATTGAAAGTGCATCATTATTCTGTAACTTTGTGAAAACAAATGTAATGAACTGTGTAGGTGTCTTTTGTGTATCTGTGATGCACATTGTTGAGTTTATATAATGAAATTAGCATCCAGGATTAAAATGACCCATGATATCTTGTTCAGCCAAAATAAGATATCAAGTGAGAAAGTGAAATGCTGCTGAAATGACACAGTGTGAGCTTTTACAAAGTGCGAGCTTTTACAAAGTGTGTACATTCCCCTCCGTGGGTCTGAGAAGCTATCCCTGCCAACTGTAAAAAAATGCAAAAAAATGTGTGTAACCTAGCAAAAAATGCACTCTACTTTCTTACAAACAGACTATGCCAAGCACACACACATACATACATACACACGCACGCACGCACGTATACTTGATACCAACATACTTCTTAGTACAGAAGTGTACAATTGTGCAATATAGAAATCAATAGAAAACTTTGGTCACACAGGAGATTTTTTCAAGTTCTGCTCTAGAGGCTGATTATATGGTCTGATGTTCATTGGTAACTGTAAGGTTGTATTTGTTTTGTGAAGTTTTTTGCCTCGTTGCTGTATTATTACGTAGAACCCCATTAAGTCTCTCTGTTTGTATCCTTGTTTGTTAAAATCTCGTTCGTAAATCGGTCTGTCCGCCAGAGAACTAAACACCACTGTGGTGAGTTTCGAGGTTCGCCCTTCAATGTCAGAAGTTGAAGTTAAGTTGAAGTTCAAGTAGACTGAAGTTAACGCTGCTCTTGTCTGGAGAAAAACAGACTGAAAATGTCAGGGATCGAGAGAGGAATCACGGAAGACAACAACTGCCCCAAACTATGACCAAAGACAGGTTTGGTCGGAAAAACTCACACAAGTGCCTATAACTGCAATTGCAACAGCATGTCTATTAAAAAAAAATATATATATTTTTAAAGAATCTTGGAATGTGGGGTTACTCTTGTATTTCAGGTGTTACCCTGTGTTGTTCCCCTATTTTAGTTCTGCTTGAGTCTTGATGTCTACTGTAGTAAAAAAAAAAAAAAATTCCATTCTGTGCTATGTTATGAAAATGAAATAATAATAATAAAAAAAACACTCCACTTTTGGAGAGTAACAAAGTGCTTCTCTTCACTCAGGAACACTGTTTATAAGCAGCTTGACTAATAAAGAGGTACCGATTTGAGAGTGCCAAACTCTTGGGAATTTCGACCTTTTGTTCTTTTGTCAAACTGAACTCCAGACCGTCCATGTCGAGGGACTCTCACTGCGGGAATCATATTCTACTTGTAAGCTGCTGTGTGCACAATTAAACTAATTCTACTATTATATCGCAAATCCTTTGGTCTAGGCCCACAGTCTGCGCAGTAACATCTTCCCTCATAGGGGGCCTGTGGTCTGGTAATAGTAGCCTGTAAGGGTGGTGAGGCTCACAAGGAGGGAAAATCCAAAGGTCTGCTCACCCATGCCCGATTATCAAAACCTCCCAGGGTGCATCTATCTACGGAAGGAACAATAGACATGGAAGAACTCAAAGACAAGAAGTATGGATTCTATGGACATTGGGTGTAGGTGTTGACTACTCACATGCAGAAAAAACTGCTGGTTTTCCAAGGGTCTTTCAAATTATTTCTGCACATGCCAATGTAAAGTCCCTGTTAGTTTTGCTGATGTATATGCTTTCCACCAGCAGATGGTGCTCTCATGAGACACTTGACCATATTGTATTGACAGACATAGGCAAGCATCAACATCTCCACTCCACAATTGAAACAAGATAATGGGGGGAAAAATTTTTTTTTTCCCCCCTATTGGTATTACATTACATTTGGAGATAAATTGTGACTTCACACAGCAGTCTCTGGCTTCTAGTTTTGGCCCACAAGTGGCCCAATGTGCTTAAACTCTTCTGATACACAGGCTTCATACAAATCTCAGTTGTCCCTCAGGTTGTATGCAGTACGACCAAAGCATGCTCGATAACTAGGCATATATCTGTCCCAGAGAACCACAAGTCAGTCACTCAATTCCAGGTCAAATCCATTCCAAAGCACTGCCTACATTCCCAACGAGTACTCAACAGGCACACACCACCAACACCCATCCCTTTCCCGTACAGGCAAGACTGTTTCAGCCTATCACTGTTTCTACCTTTCTCTTTACCGTACAGGCAATACTCGGCTTGAAATGATAAGAATAACGTGAAGGCCTCTTTAGCATTGCTGCAAAATCCAGGCCGGGTCCAGCTTCACGTTCATGGACGCAGCTGGACTCCAGTAACAATCAGGTGAGGCCAGGCCAACAGCACGGATTCCGTTCATCTCAGAGCGTGCACCAATCTACAGCTTTTCATTAAAATGCAAATACAACTGACCTTTACCTTTCCCAGGAGCTGGAAAAACGGAAATAGCTCAGTCTCCATATTTTTTATTTTTTCAGATTTATTGTAATGTAATTGGATGATGTTGAAAACAACAATAATAATAATAATAATAATAATAATAACAATAATGAAAAATAATAAAGTATACATTGTAGTCAGATCATGTTGCGCAGTGAAGGAGTGAATGTGATAATATTTAGATCCTGTACCTTGCCTGGTTTATCAATGAATTTGATTTGTTCAATCTGAAAGCCAATGGTATCTAGTCCCGAGCTTTAAATCCGAGCGCTGTGTAGATCAAATCTAGTGGCTTCCAGGTGATTCCTGATGGATCCACCTGGTTGGGGGTGGGACATCAAAGCAAACCAGATACGTTACCCGGCAGTGATGAAGCATTGTAGTGGTTTTGCTTCCCTCTCACTGAATTCATTTAGTAAAATGTACAATTCAAACTGTGCTTGTCTGGCCTGTCTGTTCTCTAGATTCCGTGGGACGTTGCTTTTTCTTAGGAACACAACCCAATTGCATTTTTCAAATTTCTAAACAACAAAACAGTTGAGCCAGCGCATGATGTTGGATCGAAAGCAATTGTGGGGTCTCCCGAGTGTAGGCTGATCCAAGAGTTCAGTTTGAGTGTCAGCCTGGGGGATGGTAGCACTGTCAAGAGGGATGTGCCTAAACCTAAATGCCACGAGGAGCTCTGTGTGGCATAAAAAGCTAAAGATAATATTGCCAAAAAAGCCCACTCGAAAGGGTTTCCAATGCCAGCTCCAAACGTTATTGGAGGAGATACAGCAGACATCTCCAGTTGGTCTCTGTG
>JAOVYW010000002.1:3624003-3641300 GCA_025775045.1 Hiodon tergisus
GACAACTTCCCACCATCAATGGCAGTCGCTGTTTGATGTAACAAGCATTAAACTATTCCCAGCTGCCAAGATTCTAGACCAGCCAACTCAGGACCGCACACCCATCTATTCTGAGGGACAAAGCAACAATGGGTACGCTGGGACATTTTCTTCACGAATCCGTCCTTACAGACTAGGCTACACACGGTTACGCAGTATCTGTACCAACAAACCAAACTCATCCAGCAGTCTGAAATCCTCCATGTTTCAAATGACGATGTGGGTGCCCAAACCGCATGTTTCAACTCTGAGAATTCCTCTCTCTAACGCAATGCGACGCAGTTAGTCCAAGCAGTTCATTCCACTCTTTTTCTATGTTTTCTTCTTTATTTATTTGACTTTTTTTTCCCACTCTGACCACAGGAATCTGAGGACATAGAGGGGAAATCTATATTCTGCCAGGCTGACATTATTAAACGTTGTTAAAATGTTGAAGAAACAACACAACCGGGATGGACTCCAATGGATATGGTGGGAAGGGTGGTGCTGAATGGAGCACACAGACTGACACAGAAAGAATGTCTAAAAGAGGGGCAACAGGAAGGAACCACTGCAGAGAGCAGACATGGGATGTTCACATCAAAAAGTAGAGTATAAGAGTATGCGAACCACACATGCATCACTGTACCTATGTGAGTCATAAATATGCTGATTATTCAAAACAGCACCTCAGTCTTCATCTATGAGTCAGGCCCCAAGCCGTCAACCCACAGGTGCTGGGAACCCAGCCGGTCTGCAAGATGTTTACTGGAAACAGGCACTGTGATCTTCCACTCATTTTGTATTCTCTATCGCTCAATCTGGGGGCCTGATGTCACCAGTAACAGCTTTATTGATCGAAGACGAATGCATGTATGCATGACCCAAACACCACACACACACACGCGCACGCGGGCGCGCACACACAAATGTGCACAAACATGCACATGCGCACACACATGCAAACACACACATAAACACACGGGCACACGGGCACACACACACACATGCATTGCACACACAAAGAAAGAGCAGAGAGAAAAAGAGCCAAAATTGGGGGAAGGGGGCTGCAAACAAATAAAGAATAGAGAGATGGAGACAGGGACACCGATAACGAAGGAGACATAGACAGAGAGTGAGAGAGTTTCACGTCAGGTGGTGAGACTAGACCCAGGAGATGTGGCACAGCAGTGGGGAGCATTATTTTACATAATAAACACTTCATATTCAAGTCTGTAATTGATAGCTGCAGCAAAGCAAAAGAGACCAGGCACAATGTTTGGGCTCAGGGACCTGTCAATCATACACAGCCACAGGGAAATGATAATCATGATAATGATCCCACCACCTGCAATAATAATAATAATAATAATAATAATAATAATAATAATAATAATAATAATAATACAGACTACCTAAGATAATTTAAGGGGTTCTTTTATTTGTCATGACCACATTGGAGAGATGAGCTAGGTGTTTGGTCAGTCAAAGGAGAAAAGTATATTTATCTGTTACAGGTGCTCTGGGCTTCTCCAATTGCCCCTCTCACACCGGGTGCATCTGTCTGCAACTCACCCCACAGCTAAAGCGGGGTTATAATTGTCAGATAATAACTTGCTCTAGCTAAGTGCAGCGCAGCAGAGCACAAGGTTGTCTGCTGTCCAGGCCATGTGCTGTTAGGGTTCCTCCCTAATAAAGGGCTGCTCGCATTATTGACTGCTTCTCCTTAACGCAGCCAATGCAGCCACAGTAACGCATGCGAACACACGCTTGCAACAGCCCACACCACCTTTCAATCTCATATCCCACACCCACACAAATAACATCACTAGATACAGAGCAGGGCCAGATACAAGGTGCCAACAACATAGGTGCCATGTGACCACAGTCAGAGGCTACCCACAAGTCGCAGATATTTTTCGATTGCTATTTGTCATCAGCTGCCAGAGGTAGAGTGGCATATTAAATGCTGACACATGAAAACATGACATGGGATTTGAGCACTGAACTTTTATTTTTGATGTTAGGAATACAAAACGAAGCTTATTTCCGTCACCATTTCTACAGGAAATACAATAAAAATTTCATTACAAATAATAAACAGTGCCTGTGTAGTCAAGAGCTTGCACGGACTGCACTAATTCCATTGGATTACCAATTAGTTGACGTATATTATTGAATCCTGCATTATTTACAAGCTCACACAGTGGATAGAATAACATTGCTACACACTGTACTGCATATTAACAGACTTATTTTATAAAAAGACAACGGCAGAAATTTGAGAGGCCACATATTTAGAAAAGCAGAGGAGGAAATGAGGCAAAGCAAGTAAAGAGAGAGGAAAAGAGAGAAAGAGAGGAAAAGAAAAAGAGGGAGGGGAGTGGGGGTAGACATACGCCATTCCTGTATATTTTAGAAACTCTAGGCAAACATCTCAATAATTCATGAGTGAGAGATTGATTTTTTTTTTTTTTTAGCTGGCAGGGCCAGCTATGGTCGGCGAGGCTGGCAGGATGGGAAATCATTAGCACTCAGTGTTGTTGTGAGAACGCTCTGCGGCCCGACTGTCCATACCCACTCAAAGGCCCGGCTGATTAACTGTTGGGAACCTAAAGGGCTAGATAATGGGCCAGTGGATTTATTACTTTCTGACACCTCTTCTCCTTCTCCTTCTCATTTGCTTGCCCTGTTTTCGTCTCTCCTTTTTTGAGGAAAGGTAGGTGAGCAGGATAATTGAATGAGATGTGTTGTCAGGTTAAACTGCGAAGTTAACCCCGTGCAGGGAGGGAGAGAGAGAGAGAGATAGAGAGAGAGAGAGAGAGAGAGAGAGAGAGAGAGTGTGAGAGAGAGAGAGCGAGAGAGAGAGAGAGAGAGAGAGTGTGAGAGAGAGAGAGAGAGAGAGAGAGAGAGAGAGAGAGAGGTGGTGGTGATGTCGTCCCTGTCTGAGGGTAACACTGTGTGGTTATCGAGAGACGTGGGACGTGGGATGGGGGCCGGGGGGATGCCATTACTGTCACTCTCCACAGACCTGCCAGCCGTTCGGGCACTATGGGAAGTGACTGACACGGTACAGACAAAAACAGACACACTGCAGCCCAGAAAAGCACTCACACACACACACACAAACCCACCCACACACACACACGCACAGCCTTCTATCTATACATCAATGCCAGATCTGCTAAACTAAGAAAAGTATGCTTATCTTCCAAGTTGACTATTAAAAATAAAAATGAACAAACACCAGAGAAAAGATAGCAAAGACGTCAACCGCAGTGAAGTTATAATTCTAATATTTAAGCAATGATGAAGATATACCCACTATTTCCACTATTTCTGGATGTCTGTAAAAGCCTGAGCAGACATGCAGTTTGGTTTATCAGGTGTAGTGTCGCTGGGAGGGGGGGGGGGGAGTGCGGCTAGTCCTGTCTGTCTGACGGAGTCGGCCCTTTTTACTGAGTGATGTGACGGCAGGTGAGGGCTTGAGTGAGAACTACATCCTTTTGTCTTTGCAGCCCTCACAAATAATTCATCTGATCAGGGCAAGTGACTGTGGGCGGTGGGAACTCGTATTGACAAGTCCCACTTCTACTTCCTTTCACCTGTCTCTTCCAGTCACACACAGCCTGGTAATAAAGGACAGGGGGACCTTTTCACCAAGATGAGTTCACCAGAATGAAGCTTCTCTCCACCGCTGACCTAATTATATCATTTTTATACACTTTCTTTCATGTTTTCTCCACAAGGCTTTGAGAAGTAATCTATATTTCTAGGGTCCATATGAAAAACTCAGTATCTCATGTACAGCTTGCCATTTAGGTCTTTCATTGCGAAAAACGACAACAGAATCAGAGAGAATGTCTTTCACTTCAAATGTCATAAAGCAGTGCTACTTCAAAGTATGTCCTTTAAAGCAAACCGCTGTCGTTACCTTAGACATAAAACCTTGAGCTCAACACAACAGCAGAGAATACCCCGATCGCATCCGTCGTACTACAGTTACCTCTCATTCTGTGGATCAACATTAACTGCACGTTTATGCGAATGTTGGATTCCCTGTCTGTGTGTGTGCATGCACACTTGTAAATGACTTCTTGCAGTCATTTGATTGTGTGTCTGTAAATTTGTGTGTCCCTTCTGTGCCAGCGCTTGTGTGTTTCTCAGCACGCATCTGGGTAGCACTCTCTCTACTGCCCCTAATTTGGGGATGATAATTCATTATTTAATAGATATTTGACGACTGTGCCCAGTCAGATGGAAATGGTACAAAACTGCAGCGTATTGATTTTAACTGCGCGCTGTCTGATACAATTTGTGACTCCACAGTTTGGTTGCGGAGCAGCAGCATGCGGGGATCAGAGGGACAGGATGCTGAAGCGCCCTATGCTAATGCGCACTTTTAAACATTTAACACTAGGAGGTGCTATAATTGCTTTGACAGCTGACAGGTGACCAGCAGAGTGTGAAGCACCAGCTGGCACTTTTTTTCCCCTATGCTTCTATCTGTTTCTCCCCCTCTTTCTCTCTCATTCTCTCTCTCTCTCTCTTGACACGTTTGGCCTAGAAAGGATTCTGGTTGAATTCCTCTGCCTTCCAGAATGTGAAGCTTAATTAGCAGTGAGAGATTAGCAGATAAAAGACAGGAAAAGACCGTGATTATTTTATAGTCTGGGAAGGACTCATATAATTCTAGTTTTGCCATCACCTTTTCATTAGCGCCGGAGCTAATTACTGGTTTCAGGCTGTTTGGAATGGGCATTATTAGACACTGGAGCAATTTGGAATATAAGTACAGCAAATTAGTATCATTGTTCGATGGGGTTAAAAAAAAAAAAAGAAGCACTTTCCTCGTGTAGGAAAATAACTAAAGTTTAATTAAATTACAGAGCAAAAACGCATGTTGTGAATTCCAGCAAATGACTGCACTTGCACAGTTGAGCCTTGCAGCTGAAATTTCTGGAAATAATTACAAAGCCAGGCAGCCGGTGCAGTAATACTTTAATAATCTTGTGCTTTCATTAAATTAAAATGGGGATTATGTGTCACATTGGTGCAATTAAACGCAAGATCACCCTTAAAAAAAACTAAAAATAAAAACAAGACCAGTAATAACATTACTTTTGAGCAATCTTGGTAGCCATCAAATTATTGCACAAGGAATAATAAATACTAGTTACTACAGCTTGCTTACATCCTCTGTGGGATTGTGTTCTCATCCTCAACATTAGCAACATCACCCTAACACTACCAGATGACTCGAGGACTACACACTGACTCCCAACCCCGACCAGAGAAAAGAGAAAAGAACAACCCCATGAGAAGTGGAGGGTGAGGGATTACAGCACACGTTTTTGCCTGCGTGTGAGAGAGAGGGTTTAATCTCCTCTCGGACTGCTGTCTCTCCGATGATCAGACACTCAGACGGGGACTTTTTCAATTATCAGACATGTTTTCCACTAATAAACTCGCCTCAATGCAGGACATATATTGCTTTTGTATTAAGACGTGTCCCTGGGTTTAGGGAAGGAACAATCCTCAGGCTGCTGTTAGTCGTTTAACTCACTTCAGAATATGAAAACACCAGGGAAATCGCGGGAAGTGGGAGCCAAGCTCTGGCCTGATGTGTCATGAAGAGTGACATGGCGGGAGAGAGGTGGGGACCAGGGGATAAACCCGTGTGAGGGCCATAGTCAAATCGCTTAAGGAATCACAAATTTGTACGGACAAAAAAAGGCTATCCCATTTAAGATGTTGTTGTACATGTCATTTAATTTTGAGAACCATGCCAAAATCAACAGTGCGTCGCTATGTCCCTTTCGACATGGGCAAATAATGTATCTGAGACACTGAGTAAAGAGAAGGGACTTTGGAGCACAGAATCTCCAGGCCTCTTGCAGGACATCCTTACGGTTACAGGATCGGTAAGTAAAAAATTTGATTAAAAACACGGTAGCATGCTGGGATATCTAGGGAAGCTCCCCACACCCCACCCCTGGAAAGGGCCATATAGCACAGCAAGAACCAGAATGAACCACGTTTACTTGCATTTCTGGCCCCACAAACTGACAAACAGCAGTGTAACTGTTTTTGTTCCTCCAATTAGCCTTTTGCACCACCTGGAGCTTCATTGCAGCCCCATATTACAATTTGTTTCCATCACCTTACAACACACTTGAGACCGATGTGGTGACACTGATTGTTTTTTCTGAACCTGCTGTGGGCTCAGGTAACACAAATTAGTTTAGAGTCCCGCCTCTGCATTACCTTACCCCCAATCTACAGATGTAAAACCAAATAATAAATGGTTTCTTAGGCGACGATGACATGTCTTTTTCCTATCCTGCCTGCTAAGACACTGCCAAAATGAAGCTCATTCATTGTCTAATTTACACGAGAGGAATACTAGTTTGCCAGTATCATGACTCAACATATCAATAGCAAATTATTACAGCACATTACAAATTCCTTAATGACAGCATAATCGTACATTAGCCGCAATGCACGGCATTAAAATTCAAGATCAATAAGTTCAATCACATAGATTGATAGATAATCAATAAAGTGATAGAAAATGGATCGATAAGGATTAGTTTAATTTTATAATATGAATGCGTATTTTCATCAGCGTTTACTCTGCTCTGTGTCACTTCACTGCTGCTCAGTGGAGCGGCACACCAGCAAATTGCCACTAAGGCCTTATCTAAGTCTTATTAATGACACAGGAACAATAGGGTTAACAGGAGGAGCACATTACTGTCACACCTCAATTAAAAGCTCCAGCACAGAAATGCCATCGGAGTGCGAGTGGCCTTGGGTCTTCCTGTTAAACACCACATATTAACAGGGTGCTTTATTATACAATCAGGCCCAACACTTGTTTGCTCCTGTCCTACCCCCCTCCCTTTTTGTCCCATTTGATGTAGTGTATAAATGGCTGAGAATGAAGTCATTCTTCAGGCACCTCTGGCAGGGTCCTCTATTATTTACAACATTTACTTCAGGGGAAGTCACAGCTCGTGTCATATTTATCTTACTGAAAAATGGGCCCACGAATGCATATCATCTCCTGAACAAAAGCAATGTGTTGTGATACTAATTTGGTTCATGAGGTGTGTAATTCAGTCCTCTCTGGTGGGGGGAACATTTGTCTCCAGCTTTATTAAACTAATATAAAACAATTTCTTCTGCTTGTTACCACGGCGCTCAGGCCCCGGGCTTCCTAGCACAGCCGGGTGGAGGCAGCCCTGATGGGATCGCTTACACAAGGCCGGGCCGCCCCGTCGAGGAGCCGCAACTCGTGGAGAGCTGGGGGGATGTGGCTGGAGGGGGTCTGGATAGTAAAGGGTTCTGTCTGCCTGCCTGCTGTAATCTAATCTTGCCGGGTTGGCTGGTGTCAGGGAGCCTGGGGGCAGCACTCCTGTCTCCACCTTCCCACTGTTCATGGCCCACTGCAGGCACAACCCACACACCAGACAGGCTGTCCCATACATTAGACAGGTCTCCCACACACCAGACAGGCTGTCCCATACATTAGACAGGTCTCCCACACACCAGACAGGATATCCCATACTGCAGACAGGCCATCCCATACACCAGACAGGATATCCCATACTGCAGACAGGCCATCCCATACACCAGACAGGCCATCCTATACTGCAGACAGGCCATCCCATACACCAGACAGGCTATCCCATACACCAGACAGGCCATCCTATACTGCAGACAGGCCATCCCAAACACCAGACAGGACATCCCATACTGCAGACAGGCTATCCCATACACTAGAAAGCAGGAGTCAAGCCATCAGATTCATGAGAAGTACACAGGAGACCAGCAGCAGAGAGCCAATGCTGCTAATGCTGCAGGACATAGACTGAGTGCTGAGGAAGAGGAAGAAGGGGCCTCAGATGGGGTTTTTTCCTGACTGGGAGCCTTGAGAGGGAATAAAAAAACTAGGGGACCTGTATATAGAAAAACAATATTCAAAGCTCTTCCTCAACCAGCAGTGGACAGTCAGAACTGAGGTGCTAAACTAAATTTGTACCACATGCTCCCTTTCAAATGGATCCTTTAGCCAGATCTGCGACCTGAATTACCCAGCACAGTTGGGGTAATCCTGCTCTCCCACCCCCTGTCTCTGGGGTCTTGGGTGTCCAGCACCTCGTTTTTGAAGCACCGAGCTCCAATGGCTCATATGTAAAGGTCTAGTGGACCTCGATCACTTTATCGAGACCAACAGTAACAATAGATCATAAATGACAGCCTAAAGAAACACACCAGGAAGAAGGGAATTAAGGGAAACAACTTGTCATGTCCTTATATTCTGCACTCCAGGAAAAAATAAATAAAAAAAGTCTGCTCTTCTTTGCTCTCGTCTCTATAACCACTCTCTCAGTCTTAAATTTTTTTAAACCCATTTCCTTGTCGTCGTTTTGTGTGTAAAGGAGAGCTCTACCAGCTCACAGCACCTCAGCAATGCATCACTGACACTTCAGCTCAGAATGACTGGCTTGTTTCCGTGGTGACCCCTTCCCTCGCCTGCAGTATTATTAAAAGAGATTCATGAGCTAGTGCCTTGAGCCAGGAACCGCTCGGACTGACCCTCGGGGGTAGGGTGCCGGCAGGAAAACCCATTAATAATACAGCACCACGTCCCGCAGTTTCGGGGGCCCCCGGCTGTGACAAAAAGGGGCAGGCTACGACACACAAACCTACAAGTGAGCCCTGGTGGAGAGACGCAGATAACGACCGGTTAAGAACCGGGTCGATTTGCGGTTAAACCGAATCCCCGGGATCGCGGCGAGTCACGTTTGGATGCCGCGGCTTCATTCGCGTTGTAGAGGCAGCCACATACTTAGCCTGTTAGTGAGATTCATCCCCACAGACGATGTTCTCTGTGTCCGTTAAGGCTAGGGATTGTCTGCGGCTTTGAGTTTGATCTTTGTGATCCAGGGATATTTTGAAAAGAATTATGGCGAGGAACATTTTAAACATCATAGGGCAACGGCAGCGATATGACTGACAAAAATAAAACCACCAAAGCTACTTTGGCTCAGCTGTATTCCGACAGCCACATTCATGCACACTCGTCTGTCTTTATTTCATCAGGATCATTATAATGATGAGCGCACTGAGCACAGAGCATAGATCCAGGATGGCCACACCACTCTGTTTGTCAGTGGGAGGCGCCAGCGATGTCGAGAGAGTGGGCGGGAGCACCTAAATATCACCTCATGCCTATTTAAAGTCCTATATTTTATTTAGTCGCAACATCTCATCGCACTAAAAAATTTATTGATGTATGCTCTTTGCCTAATCTTAGCTATGTCCTGTAAGTCTTCGCTGTCTTTAAATATTTCTCAGAACAAATGTATTTGGGCGCTGTCGACCCCCTTCCTTCAGTGGAGAGGGCAGGGGTGAGGCCCAGGACCCTTGCCCCCGCAGCTATGGTGGCAGCAGACCCACTGTTCGCCCTCTCCCTCTTAGCCCCTGTCGGGCTATTGCTGTAGCCTGACTAATTGCATCTCCATTTCATCTGGAGAGCTGGGATCATTCAAAATTCAAATGAGCCGTTTAATTTCCTTCCTCCCTTTAATTTGCGCCTTGTCGATTTCCTTTAGGGAGAGGGGGCTCAGTTTTTCTGGGTAAGGTATTCAGCGAAAATGGAGCCGTATTTGGGCGCAGAGTTTTATGTTGGGCCTGTTATGATGTCATTGCAAGTTGCCAGTGATGCATGGCCCTCAAAACGCTACAAAAAAAACCCTCCATTATGCCTTTGGGTTTGGCTCCTGTTTGCCCTGTTTAAAATGTAGATCCCCCATTCAAAATGGAGATCTCTCAAGTCTTTTTTTTTTTTGGGTTTTAACCAGGAAATTGCAATTGTTCACCCAGTTATGCCAGATTTTATAGCAAGAGGAAAAAATGTAATACACTTGTCACTGTCTTTTGTCCTTTGAATAATAAATACACAGAAATTAAACGGATTGGTCAGGTAAAGGTGACAGAATATGTGCATGTGTGAGTGATGGACACGTTTGGCAGTGCTAGCTGATTGAAACGCTTCCCTGTGCAAACGGCACAGCATAAATCAGAGCGGGGAGTGATTGCTGCCTTGGGACTCACTGGGCTGAAGCTGCACTGGTGTCACTGGCCCCAGCAAGGGGGCTAATTGTCAGGCGTGCAGCAGCTCCTGGGATTCCCGCCCCCCACTCTTCCCAGTGCCACTGTTGTGAAAAATGAATCTGTCGTCAACCAATGCGAGAACTACAGGAGGAGAGGCCGTGCCATTACTCACCCAGGAACTCAGCCTGCATTTAGACATCATTAAAAACAAACAAAAAAAATCCCCCGATCATGGCAGTGCCTAATTATACAAGGGAACAGCTGCTGCAGGTTAGGTGGGGTACAAACAGGCATCGAGAATACAAGAAGCATGGGCAAAACAGCAGAACAAAGATCAGGGGGTCATCTTGTGACCTCCCTTTTGGCGCCACTGTACAATTACTGTATGACACTGTTCGCCTTTGGCTTCCACACAAATAGACTGTAGTAAAATATGCATACATGCTCTGGTTGATATGACAACCTAAAGCCACTACTGCAGCTGGTGGTTAACATGCTCAGGGTTGATTGAAGCAGACGGACCCATGTGTTAAACATTCAGCTGGGCATGGCACAAGCAACCAGCCCTGAGTGGGAGAAATACACTCCCAATGTTGTGGATTGATGCAGCTATTTCGCTCTTGCTTTTTTTTTTTTTTTATTCCCTTTAAGTACTGCATTAAATCACACCAAAGGAGCTTGCCTGGGCCTTGGCAGCAAGGTAATATTCTGTTAATCCTGGCGTCCACATTCAAACACCTCTGCGCCAAAGGGAGACGGGGCAATACGCGTCGAGCAGAGCTCGGGATTAATGCATCGACTCCTCGGTTTAACCCATGGGAAGTGGAGGGTGTTGGACAAATTTAGCATGAAAAAGAACAAAAATTAATTTCACACAAGAGCTGCGAAAACCATTCCCAGGTGAAATGAACTGGCGGCGTCAGTTCAAGCAGCTTACTTAATGCCACACTCTTCATGAAAACCCCTCTCAAAATGGCATTCATTTGCCTGGCCTCGCGCAAATGCAGTGGGAAAGGCCGGGTGGAAAAGTGAGAGGGAGAGGGAGATTAAGAGAGAGTGAGAGAGAGAGGGTGTCCGGGAGTCTGTGGCAGGAGGTGGGTATATGTTTCACAATCTCACATTGGCATGACATGTAAAAGGAGCAATGTAACAGAGGTACACCATGTTAAACTGGTCACCACCCAGTGAGACCCCCAAGACAGAGGTACACCAGGTTAAACTGGTCACCACCCAGTGAGACCCCCAAGACAAAGGTACACCATGTTAAACTGGTCACCACCCAGTGAGACCCCCAAGACAGAGGTACACCAGGTTAAACTGGCCTCCACCCTGAAGGCACCAGAAGGTGGAGGTGCACTGTGTTAAACTGGCAACACTCAGTGGGAGCCCTAAGATGGAGATACATGGTGCTAAACTGGGCATCATCCAGTGGGAGCCCTAAGATGGATGTACACAGTGGGAGCCGTGTAGTGTACACTCCCGCTTTCCCTCACCTATGAAAAACTACCCTGAGAATTCCCGGGCCCGCCTGCAGTACCGGGAATTTTGAACAGCCTGCCCCATAGCCCTGATGGCTAATGACTTGATCACAGCTTTTAAACAACAAATCAAAACCAACCTAAATGGGATAGTGGCGTTGGCTTTGAAGTTTAATACCTGCCTTATTCCCAGAAAGGAAGAGGGCGAAAAAAAGAAAAAGCGAGCACAGCTGTCTCTGTGCTGCCCGCCCCACCTCGGGCTCAGACGGGCTTTCTTGTGCCAAAGGAAGGAGGATGCAGGCAGTGGCTGCCAAAGGACATGTTGTGGCCCCCTCCGTGTTTGTCAAACAAATTAAACACATTCTAGATTCTTCACCTGCTGAAGCGGCGGTGCTGCATATGGCCCAGAAGTTAAAAATAAGGAAACATGCATACATTTCCATATTTAATGGACGATCCTCTCCATTTAATATGCAAATTTCTTGAAATATTACTGAATGCCGTCTGTTCTAAATGAATAAATTTGAATTGCAATTAGAATAATCCTTTATAATTAATGAAAACTGTCAATTTTGGTTCATAAGTAATTTGATTAACAGGATGATGGGACACTTATCAAGTCCGCTGGACTGTTAGCATTGAAAGGGAGCTGAATGAGAATATATGCCATCCCCAGCACTCTGACCAACCCAGAAAATTACCCTAAATTATTGATAACAGTGGCTAATGAATTTGGGGAGGTAGGCACACATCAGGGCTGTCTTGTTTAAGTCCAGACCCGGTGGCTTGTTTTAATTGATCAGAAATAAAAAGGATTCCTTAATCAATTTCCCTCCAGAAATCCGAAGAGATTGGTTATTGAATATGAATGAAGGCAAAAAAAGTGGGTCACCTCAAGACACATACCACTTCAAATTGCAGGCATTGCATGTATGCTTTTGTACTTTACTATTTGTTACTTTATTAATTATTGACAATGTCAATATATTGTCATTGGATTTATATTTGGAATACATGAATTCTACAGAGCTGATTGGTTTGCATTTATAATAAATTATGTCTATAAATCTGGGTATGGATGTGGATGCTTGACAAACAAAAGGATCTTATTCTGTCTCTTTCACAACTTCTGTTGCTTTTATGCGTGCGTTCACAATGCTTCATCGTGTCCTCATCACCATGTCCAACATGAGGTCGGTGGTTAAACAGAGCGTAGTTATATTGGTTATGTGCAATGTGTTTGCATATGTGTCTGCATAAGTGTTTGCGGTGTGTGTGTCAGTGTGCGCGCGCGCCTGTGTGTGTGTGTGTGTGTGTGTGTGTGTGGGGCATTAATTGAAGCTGTTAGGGTGCCTGGAGACATTATCCAGGGTGTGGAAAGCTGCTGATAATCTTTTTTGGAGATCATTAGCAGTTCTGGTGAAAGGTCAGTCCCGTGCTCAATGACGAAGAGAGCACAGGTAGAATAAAAGAAAAATGTAAAAAAAACTAAGGGAAGTGTGGGGGGGCTCAACAACACATAACACAAGGCCTGCATCCGAGAGCGCGCACGCAATCTGCAACAGGATGTGCGGCCCTGCATGAATTAGTCTCTAGGATGAATACTGTATTCATCATTAACATCCCCACACTCACAGAAGCATGCCAGGGAGTGAGGGAGAAGGGGGAGGAGAAATATGAGAGAATACAAGATGGGGGGGATGGCCATTGTGAGCGCTGTTTTGCTTTGGGTCGAAGGAGAGGGTGAACTCGTCATTCAGAAACACCAGGATGAATGTGACACACCGTTTCCTCACTGCCAGAGATATAAATGCTTCCGTTTCACTGTCCCAATGCACAGAGCGCAGATGTGACTGTTAGAAATTTAGGCCAGGGTAGCTCCAGGTTTCTTATACTGTAATAATATATGTCACATAACAATCAAATGAAGAATCAAAGAATTAAGTGAGATTTCCACAAATGGCTTTGAATAAGAATAAGAATAAGAAAAATAATTATTCCCATTGCAATAAACAAGTTAAAATACTTTTCTTACCTGATTCCAAAGTCATCCAGCCAGATAGGTAGCATCAGAGAGAGAGCGAGCGAGAGAGAGAGAGAGAGAGAGAGAGAGAGAGAGAGAGTCACTTTAATTTCAAACATTTAGTCAATTTTGAGAACTTTGAAAACACCACGCTCTTTAAATGTGCACATTTAAGGTAGAAACAGATGGGTGCAAGCTGGAGCAGTAACACTTTTGGAGGACTGTGTCAAATTGCTCTAATAAACATCAGCACTTTGTTTACACAGTGTAATGAACACATTATTTAATTGACTTTTTATCCAGTTCTTTGGAATTCTCATGAGTGAAGACAAGAAAGCCACACATAGGCACATACGTATGCACACACACACACACACACACACACACACTACAGACTCAGCCCTGAGACAAAGGGGACAGATTCAGCAGGTTGTGTGGGTCACCAGTTACAGCTTCGACAGTAAGGATTATGAGGAGAGATCTGCCCCTCTGTGCCCATCTGTACCTTCCCTCACATCTGTATTCATACTCTTGGCCTCTTTTTCCCCAATCCCTGGGGGGTTAAGGGAGGTCACGGAAGCCCCTTCACAGACTCCTCGCCCCTCTCTGAACCCACATGCGGACCCTGCTCCCCTTCACCCATTCTCATGATAAACTCTTAATCCCCCATTTCTCTGTCTCCTCTCCAAGGCTGCAGGGACCATAAGGAGGCAGTTCAGACTGTGGCAGTGGAAGGGAAGGAGTGGACACACAGGTCAGGAGCTCAGCGACAGCTCAGGTCTCTCACTCAGGAGAAGAGCTGGGGGGGAAAGGCAACTTGTTTTCTGTCGTCCTCTCACTTCCTCACAGACCAAATCGCTGTTCAGGTACTGACACGGACAGCCGTCCTTTCCGGCTCAATGGATACTCTCAAGGAAAAGGATTCCGATGATTGATTCTCTGGCACAGGAAGTGCAGAGGAAAGGCGGAAAAAAAACTGAACTTCCCAGAGAAAGCGTGCAGCAGAGCTGGTCCCATAGCGGAACTCCAGGGGAGTATTGTCCTTCTTAGTTTGTAAGAACTCTCATCTTGAGAGAAGAAAACGAAAAGAGATTAATTCCTCCTGCGCGGGTGTGAAGTGCTCCTCGATTAATCTCCATTGGACAGCGTGATAAGTGGCGCAGGACACCCATCCATCAATATGAGTCAGTGGAATTCAGCTTATCACAGTACAGGCCCAGCAGTGAGTCTTATGGGTTGACCCCAATGCCAGAGTGAGGGACTCTCTGCAGCTGAACAGCAATTTACTTTATTTTGGCATAATTAAGACAAGAATAACATATTCATTTTTAACAGACAAGCACTTCATCAGACAGGCATAGGGCGAGATTTAATTTCTTGGCTCCAATCAACTGATCGCCCAGTCCGCAACGTGGGATATTAAGAGGCCTGCTCTGATTAGGGATCGTGAGACAGCTGAACTGAGGCCAGCAAATTGGTGGCACTGTCACTCACAAAGCGAATGCTCAACATCGAAACTTAGGATGAAGTAGTTTCTCAAGACTGCATTTTACTGACATTACTGTTGTAATACTACATATCGGCTGTATATCATTTCTCTCCGGTGTTCTGCTGCATACTTTCTCACCCCGATTAATAATCGAGGGTGAACGTGACAACTAACAGTGATGCTACCATGATCTCTTAGCTTTGTGACTGATATTTTACAGTAAGCAGATACCTGATAACCCACAAAGTATATTAATAAAATGTATTTTTTTTATTCAAAGACAATGTTGTAGGAACCTGTCTAATAGAACAATGCAACTGATTTTTGGCATTTGCCGGGCTTTCCAGAGATGTCATCACTACCACTTCCTTATCCTCTTTCAAAAATATAAGATGAATGGAAGATAACCATCCAAACCAGGAAGTAAAGAAGTAGGGCTGTCAAAGGGATGTGACTACTTGTAAATGGCAGAAACCAACTAACAACACTGAAGAGTGATTCCAATCCAATGTACCTCCTAGATGGCATCATTTGTGTGGAATAATTTTAAGAACAAAATATCTGAGATCCATCCATTTCACATTGGTAGTGAGTGAGAAATTCCCTGTCATTTACACGGTGCTCACATCATCTGATTCTATAAAGAAGAAGGTAGGGCTGACTGCAATAACATTATACCCTCCCCTCTATCCCTGCACGGGGGGAGAGGTTTCAAACCACCACATGTAACCTGGTTTACACAGCCAGGCATACCCAGAAAAAAAACACATGCTTAAAAGAATAGCAGAAGCTTCAAATATTTAAATGTCCATAAAGCACACTAATCCATCCTTAACCAGACTTCGAAGAAAACCATAGTTATCCATCTTACATAGTTATACAACTCATCCAAATAACTCATCCATGCCCTTATATTTGCCTCCATCTTAAATTAATTTACTCTCAGAAGAAGTGTTTATTTCACCTTTAATACTTCAGTTTACTTACTGACACAAAAACACCAGTCCAAAGAAAATCTGACTTTGATGACAATCCATTTTATAAAATCATACCTGGTGGATAAAACTAAAATATCACCAGAAACAAAACCTTACTATGATCTGTAAGAAACCTCTAATTGTTTTGAGCAATATCAAACCAGTAAACTAGCTGGGAAATATGACCGTTTTCAGGGTAAGACCGAGCAGCTAAATCCACATTGACAAAAAGAAAATGGAAAACATTGAGCACTTGGGCTGCCTTGGCAGCCACATCTCATACAGAGCAAATATTGACACAAAATTTCTAAATCTGCAGTGCCAGCCTTGCCTCTGGTTGACTGTCTTTTCGAGTCAGGATACCAGGACTCAAACGGGATAAAGAGATGGTTATCCTGACTCCTTCTATGGATACAAGGCATGTGTGAGATCCAGAAAGCGCAACGTAGATGAAGAACCCGGATCTTTAGCAGCAGGAGTGAAAAGACGCATTCACGTCAGTGTTCTCTTAGAGGCCTGGGTTTTCCAGCAAAGCTGGTGATCCCAACTCACTGAACATGAGAGAAAACAGGGAGGACAAAAAGCAACACCCCCAAGACAAACATTTGGCGACATTGTTAACACAGTTAACTGTACTGTGTGACAGTGCAACAGTGCGGTGTGACTGAACAAAACACACTCCCTGTGTATGTTTCCCACACAAAAGCGACAACTTACAAAACTAATGAGCACCGTTTATATCCCTCTGTTTTGCCAAAGTGGCTGAATTTCCTGTTGCAAGACGGCCCCCCGTTCACGCAAATAGGGGGGATGGGGACCGGCAATGTGAAAGAAAAGCCCCCCCTCCCCTCCCAGATCAGGCCAGGAGTAATTAACAGTTTCTGGCTGGTCTGCATTGCTGCTGGACCTGGTAATGGTGTCATTTACACTCAAGTCACAAGTGTCTGTCGCTCCAGCCCTCCAATAATTAGCAAGATACACCGCACCAACTCACCGACTAATTAGCAAATTATGTTGAAAATAGCAGCCCCCTAATTAATGGTTATTATGGCATTTCAAAAGTTGCTGCTTTAATTAGCAAAGAATCGAAGCATGCATTTCAATGCTGCCAGTTCCACACTCGCTCTTGCAAATCCCATCCTTACCCCAAATACACACACAACCATTAACTAGATCCCCCCGTAAGG
>JAOVYW010000002.1:3655173-3666191 GCA_025775045.1 Hiodon tergisus
TACAATGCTGAGAGAGTGATTTCATTAGCTATAAATTCCAGTATAGCCACCACGTATAACAACAATTTCCTTTGACTCTTTCCATTCAACAACTTCTTCATATTTATTTATTCCATGAAAATACAGAACAGAAAACAGTAATTTGGTTTAAATGAAATAGTTTGGCTCACATAAATCTAAAACCCACTTCAAATAAAACCCTCTTTTGACTAGTGCCTGAAAATGCTGAAACGATTCCCTCCTTTTTTTTTTTTTGTCGCCCATGTTTGACAATAAAAGACTAAGCATTTCTGTTCCATGGTTGCAAGCTGGCTTGGCACCATATGGCTAATGGTAGCGCACAGCAATTAGCAGTACTGATTAATGGTGAACAGACTCTAATTTTATGCTTATAATTGAGTCTGTATGAACCCCCAGTGCAGAATCAGCATAGCCAGATAGGACAAGAGATACTGGGGGAACAGTCCACAACAGAGCACTTTTTGTTTCTCAGCCTATGGATTTGACACCCACACACACACAAACACACACACAAACACACACACATACATATATAAATATTCACACATGCATAAAACAACAGTAAATATCATTCTAAAGGTTATTCCCAGTTTAAAGCGGCTGTTGTTATTTCGGTATGGGCAAACGCGGGATCACCTTGCCACCATGAATCTCTTTAGGGTAGCCAGCTACCATTGATTAACGGCCAGACAGAGTAAGGGATGTATTTCATGTTATGAAAGCTGCTTCTATAATAGTAACTGGCTGCACTAGGTGGGCTACTAAAAAGGCTAATAAGCTACGACAAAAAATAAAGTAATAAAACTATTTGTCAATATACCACATTTTATTATTCTTGATTATTTTGCAGATGAAAAGTCCTTGCTTGAAATTTTTTTTAATTGTTGCATACATATACTGCATATTACTTACATTGATAATTAACATGTTTGTTATCTGTTTTTAATAGTAAAGAAAATCCCTTCATATAAAGTAAGAAATCCCTTCATATAAATATCTGATAAACTTCTACATTGAAAACAAAACGTGTATTTGCATACGTGTGTGTATGTTTTGTGTGTGTTTGCATGTTGGTGTGTCTCTACACAGTTGCATATATTTCATTGTCAAGACTTAAAGCTAACTACATTTGTTATCCAAAGAATAACAAGAAAATTCATATTGAGTAATGAGTTTCTGCTTGTCCTAATTAACCATGCGTGAAAGGATATTTTTGGGACAAAAACTGTTAAAATGCTCCCCAGCATTCCTAAAATAGATAGGAGCCCATTTTGTTCCACAGCCCATTTTAAGTGAGATAAATTCATAATTTTCTTTAAATTAAAGTTGATAGGAACTCATCGCCTTCCTCTTGGTTCTAAAGAGCGCCCTCTCTGTTTAACTGAAGAATGCAGGGCTGACCTGATTAAAAGCAGGACGGAGGACAGTGTTAGAGTGCCCGTCACTGTGGACTAAGCATCATGAAACAAGGCCCAACTATGAAACCCAACCCTGAGATAATATCCTCAGCTGATGCAGCTGTAATGTCACAGCAACGTTATGAAAACAGTATGTCTTTGCAGGGGGAGGTGGTCGCCCAATAAAATAAGTGCACGTCTGGAGTGAAACAGTGGGAATTGTAGAACCCCCAAACTTTCTCAGCAGAAGCTGTCAGATCAAGCTCCTTTCTCTATGGATGGGTTGGAAACACCATTTCATGACTAGCTCCATTGAGAGGTAAGCCCTGTTTTGATGTGAACAGAAAGGAAATTCTGAAGGGTTTGGTATCCTTTTGAAAGTGCGAGTAAAAGTCCAGACAAGGTACAAATGGGAAAGGAACAGAAGCTCTGAGGATGTCTGTATCTGGTGGAAAGCTCTGCCACCTAACTGTCAGAGCTGCCATTCAAAGCTGCAGGCCACAGTCTGCAGATGGGAAAACTGAGGCTGCCAGGGTTTGAACGTGTCTATTGGAAAGCAGCATGCACCAAGCTTATAACAAAGTATATAGTTACATATAACTACTAAATGGATGTAAAGAGTTGTGAAAGTAATTATATAACAGTGTGCAAAGTGATTTTAAAAAAGGAAGAAAAAAACTAACATATCTTACCTGCACATGATTTCGTGTGTCAGTAACACCCGGCACATTTCAGGGTTCTTGTCTTGACCTTCATAAATAATAGCCTTTAAACACAAAAAATATATGTATATAAATTAGTAAATAATAATTAATCTTTTTTTTTAAACCATCAATCTCCATAGCATACCACTGTTTCTAAGGTGACTTAAGCCTAATTATATTTTACATACGACCCGTTCATACAATTGGGTCTTTACTATAGCCATTCAAATAATGGGCCTTGTTTATACAACTGGGTCTTTACTACAGCCATTCAAGTAAAGGGTCTTGTTTATACAACTGGGAATTTATTGCAAATATACAAGTAAAAGGGTCTTGCTCATAAGATCAGGAGCAATGTTCCAGTAGCCCACAGCAGTAAGCTACAGTGCTCTAATAACAGCCTCTGAGCATTACTTCTCATTGCAAAAGTCAAACAACATCACTTTTCCCCTGGGTTGAGGAACTAAAAAAGAAATACGACCTACTCATCGTCAGTGAAGTTTAGGACAGACTACAACTACAAGCTCAAAGCTTCTCTTAAACATTCTACGTTTGATGCATAATTCTGCCTGGAACTGCAAACTGAAGGCTCGCTGAAACAGAAGTACAAAACTGAAATGCCCTCACTCAAACCAATTGTGAGTTTAAATGACAGAGAAAATCCCCACACAACGAATGACTCTGCACCTCCCACCCGCTACAACCCCCCCTCCCCCAGTGCTCATTCCACATTTCACATCAGATTCCACTTGAGATAAACATACACAGAGCGAACCCTGGTTTCATGTAGAATTTATTACATCTGGCAGAAGAGGTTTGGTGAATGACCGCATGTGTCATGGGAATAAACAGGAGTGTTCCAGTACTTTTAGCTGAGAACGATCTGTTCAGAGTTGGCTGAAGCTTTTTTTACTGACTAAACATGGTGTGCGGAATATTATTTAAATTATTATTTTTTTCTTCTTCAAACCAATAACACAGTAGTAAAAGGGTGACAAAACTGGGATTAAGGGCTCAACATTGGCCTCACTCTGGCCAGTAGGGGTCCCTGTAGCCCCCATAGAAAACATACAAGCCAGAAGAACACTTACAAATTAATATTTGCTCTCTTATTCCATTCATTAATTAATTAATTTGCTTTCTGAAACTGCTTATCAAATTTGGGGTCATGGATCACCTAAGCCTAACCCAGCAGACACAGGACACGAGGCAGGGTACACAACGGATGAGACACCTGATGTCTGCCACCGGGCAGGACATTGACAGAGAAACACAGACACAGTCACACACTCACACATAGAGACTATTTATTTTAGTCATCAATCCACCTCTAGTCCTTGGACAGCAGGAGATATGGAGCCCCTGGAGAAAACCCACGCAAAAACATGGATTCCACGCTTAGTGATAAAATCCATATTCGAACCCAGTACCCTAGTGCTATGAGGCACCAACACTAACCATCATTAAAATAATACATGAATAATGTGTATACACTAACCTTTGCTCACATAATTAATTCCTCATTATTTTAACTACAGGTTGATGGTTAAAATGAGAAAACACTCATTCTGAAGTGGATTAAAGGATTAATTTGCTAACCCAGAATAACAGTACCTAGGACTGGGCTTAACTGGGTTAGAAAGCAATTGGTTATTAATACAATTTTAAATTTTTATTAAAATAGTAAAATAAACTTACATACATTTTTAAATATGACCAATGGTTTTTACTATAACATTTTAATGTTTTATTCTCACATATTTTTCAGCTCTTTAGTATTAATAACAAAAGAAACAAGCCAACAAGCTGTCAAACTAAAAAGCAATGTTTTTTTTTTCCAGTTTTGAGGAGTATGTTTGCAAGAGCATGATGGTGTTCACGCACACTCACACAGTATCTACTCTAGCGTGTAAAGCACCAAACACATGGCTGAATGTCATACTGAAGTAGCAGGAGGATTGTGTGTTTGTGTGGGTGTGGGTGTGTGTGTGTGTGTGTGTGTGTGTGTGTGTGTGTGATGGGGTTGGGGGGGGGAGAGGGGCGAGCAGTTGGGCTGCCAGACTGGAACGTAGCAAGCCATCTGGCCCAGCCTCCACTACTTCCAAAAACCTTGGCTTTGTTTTCACCCTTCAGTTCCACACAACACGTTTTCAAGGGCCATGAACCACTCATTTTTCCCAAACATATACAGCCTCTAGTTGTTTCTTCCCATGATGCCTTGGTGCAGGAATAAATTACAGTAGCACTCCCTCACCTGCTAATCAAACCACAAAGTGATAACACCATGGTACACACATTTTACAAACAATCCTGCAGCATCAAATGTGATATTTAAATATGCATAATGCATGTTTTACGGTAAGACTTTAAAACATACATTGAATAATATAATTCAAAAGAAACAAAGAAATATGTTTGTTTTTTTGTCATTGCCGTAGTTGCAGTGTCCTCATATGTTTGCTTGTTTCATTCCTCTTTGAGAAAATAAGGGCCAAGGGCTTCTAAAACTGAATAACATGAATCAATGTCTGCAGGAATCAGCTACGGCATTGCATCCATTCACTCGGTTTCTGTACCCTTACAGAAGAGGCAGGCTGGAATATAACACAGAACTAGGCCTCGTGAAAAGTCCTCTAGTTTCAGAGACGCGTCCGAAGTAATTAAATACTTCTGATTCGATTCAATGAGAAGTCCGATAAACAGAACTGAACAAATAATGTGTGATGATATATGATAAAACTACACAGACTGTCTTTAACAGTTTTTAGCCTGAAAGTAGGTAGGACTGATTTGCAGCATGACGATCTTGACCTAGTTCCCAAATAAATTCACAACTGAGGTCTTTCTATGAACACAGCTGAACAACTTTCAAGCCTGTAAAAAAATATGTGTACTAAAATCAGACTGCAACACACATATCCTACACATCTAACTGTAATCTGCACCATTTCCTTTGATTTGGTTTATGTATTCTCAGGGAAATAATACAATTAGAGTTACATAATTTCATGTATCCGTTACCTCCAATAAAGTAGCGGAGAAACTTTTAAAAATCACAGAGCCACCTAATATGAGTAAAAGGCCAAAAATATCACAGTCCACCGTTACCAAAGGGGAAAAAAAATGACCATATTCTTCGCTTGTCTGCATTTGCATCTTAAAAAGACTCCATCCTCCAGGATGGGATAGCTCTGAATGAGTTTTTGCAGCTCTTGGGGGATTGGTTATATACAAATATTTTTATACACTTTGTATTGAGTCCTGACATTTGAGGGAACAGAACACTGCATTCATGTCCTATCTTATATCATCACACTCTATAAACAGGCTCGAATTACAGGAAATGTCAAATATAGGAAATTTATGTCACTTTCAGCATTTTGTTTAGATTAGTGAAGTGTTTCTGAGTTTGTGTATAAATGTTATGAAAATACACTGCCGAGTCTGGCAGTCTGATAATTAATAGGAAACTAACTACTGTATTAAAGCAGCCCCCTCAGTAACGAGCGCTGGAAGCAAAGCCGGATGGCCACCGGTTTCCGAGGAAACGTGACACCGCTGCCTTTTTTTCAGTGTTACTTGCTGAGCACAGCTACCTTTCAACTCATATGTGACTCCTACAACATGAAGGTGAGTTACAATTTTATCCCAAACTGAGTCCACATCACCCTAACAAACTACTCCTTAAAGAAAAAGAAGCCATGAAACATGTATATCAAGCTAAACACGGTGCACATTAACAAGCGCACAGCACTGATGTGTCTTTTAATACATATTTTATTTTGCAGAAGCAACTTTTCATATTTCATTTGCAGCTTTCTCCAACCCCCTTGATGTGACAACTTCATCTAAAGCATGTAAACAAGTTGCTATAAATACATGAAAACACACTTCCCTTTTTGTTACCGTCATCTGTGAGCATGTCACCGAGAGTAAGACTGCTTTCTTCTCGGCTGAGCCGCCACTTTTAAAGGGTGTCGTGATTGCATTGTGATTTCCTTTGTTCCCCAGCTCAGCTGTTCTGGCGCCGAACCCGGGGTAAGAGAGGCCTGCCTCTGCGCTGTCTTCATCAGATCTGTCAGTGGCGGAGTCACTGATCTCAGATACGGCTGTCAGTCTGACACCCAGGGCCCCCTTGCTTCCTGCACGGGTGTGTGTGTGTGTGTGTGTGTGTGTGCCAGGGTTTGTCAGTGTGCATGCCCCAGACAGTGCAAGAGCATGCATTTGCTCTCGTGTGTGGGTGTATATATGTGTATCTGCAGTGTGCATGCAATATTCTAGCCTTAGGCAAAATCTGAATGAAAAAAATCTCACAGAAAATGAAGAATATAAAGGCCTAAACTCAACAAGGAAGATAACAATAATAATCATTACTGTTGTTGATAATGTTCTAGCTTTAGAAGCACCAGCAGTCACTGAAGCTCTGAATGTAGTTTGTGGTGAGACAGTTAATATTACAGCTCATATTTACTTTCAATGAGGTTTGGACAGCGATAGTGTGTGGATCTGTGTCTGTGGTTCACCCCTTTGACTAGTTCTAATGAGTACTGCATGTTTTACAGCCCTGCAATCCTGACAGTGAACACACTGCAGGACTCTACGTGGCTGTACTGGACTGAATCGAGAGGAACTGAAAATAACATCTCAGAAACAGTGAACACGTAACACCAATAAAAAATAAATGGAAATAGTGTTACCAATCTAGGGGAGATTATCAAATGCAAACCGGAGAGGTTGGACACCATGCCTTTTCAGCCTGAAAATCACAACTCAAAGGCTGTCGCGGCTGTGAACATGAGCCGAAGTAAGAGGCCGTGGTAGCTGTGGAGGCTGTTGCTCTTATCCTGTGCCATTTGTCAGATCCACACTAACGCTATTCCAACATGTCCACAATATTGCCAAATAGCCCTTCGCTCCCTGCCACATCATTAACAGGTATTGCAGGGGCCCAGCTCATGGTCTACTATGGCACCCAGTAAATCAGGGGGATGAAGTATGTGCTTCTTCTATATTTCTGACAGCTTGTAGAAAATAAATGACTTATTATAGAGACAAACCCCCAAAATCAAGACGAAACTGTCCAAGAGCCATTGTATTTGAGTCAAAGTTGCACACACACACACACTGACTCACATAGACAATTCTCCCTGCCTTTCCAAGCCATAAATCCATCCTACAAAATGCAGTCGTTGGGGTTTATCTGTAGATACCACCACCAACCAATGAAGTGTCTTTGGTAATAATAAGCCTAATTGCACAGGGAATATAAAATACATATTATTTCAGTGTTAAACGTTCCATAATGTACATGATCAGTGCCAAAAAAGTATACTTAAGATAGTAGGTATATATGTTTTTAATTTAAAATTTAAAGGACAAAGACTTTCAGGTTATTAAACCCACTTACAGTAAACGGAAACACATTACGCTTGTGAAAAAATCCGTGACTTGTTTTGTAATAGTGATCGTTCCCATTATCTTGAACCTATGTATTATCAACGAATAAACAGAAATGATGAAACTCATCCTTGAGCTATTACTCACTAGCTGCCCCCTTCAGGAAAATATCAAAGCAATAGAATAGTAAATTATCCCATCTACTGGGGGAAGAACAATGCAGACAAAACTGTTTATTAGGAAAGGGTTGTTTGTGATAAATCTATTACACCTGCTGAATCGCCCTTTTCTGGTGTTTCCTTCTCTTGCAGGCTCTTCGATTTTTCCCTGCAACGCCAGCGCAAAGCGCAACAAAGTCACGCTGGCGTGTTGACAACACGAGACGTGTAAAGTGTTAAGCGCCTAGTGCACGCCCTGCCTCCTTCGCAGGGCTCTGACATTATACAGCGGCAGTTAATCACCCGTCATCCAAACACATCTTCTCAGAGGAGCCCCCCAAAGCACCTGCCGACTCCCTGGCATCACAAAGCGGTCGCTGTTGCGGCGGGGCTGTGTTTGAAGTGCCCCGGATTTAGCGCTTGGCATCGTTGTTTTGTTTAGCAAACGAGAAGGAGAGGACGAGCAGTGACTTCATTATGCCACGATAAGGGTTATTATCTAATTTAAACAGCACACTCAACATTGCTAGGGCCCGTGATTTTCTAGCAAGTTTGGGTTTGTGTATGAGCTTCTTGAAAGAGGTGTCGCCATAAGGGGGGACAGAGTCAGAACTCTTACAATGGTTCAGGTGGTACCCTCAGCGTGCAACTAATCGCCGGCAACAAAAACCAACAGTGGAAACGTTAATTAAATAAATTTTACATATGGGAGCCTCCCCATATTTTATTAACCCTCTGCAAAATGCTGAGGAAGCACCTAAAAGAGCCACATCTCCCCTTTTTACACATCACAGGAATCGGCTCGGCAAAGGAACTTCAATGGATCCGCCACCCCTTTGTCAGGGGCACGCTGCGAGTCACCACAGGGTATCACTGCTACCACAGAGAGGGAACATGTCTAAATGTGACACTACCCACATGCCCCTGGGGCTGACTGTAACTCCCCACCAACTCCCACCCATCCCCATCCTGACACACACACACACAGACACACGCACACACTCACATGCAAGCACACAATCAGACCCACTGACTTGCACGAGCTCACGCAAATAGAAGACATTCAGGCAATTGGACACATAAAAATATTTTACATCACAAGCAAACACAGCGTTTACATAGACATACTACAGCATTTTTCCAGTTTCAACTTCTGTTTCTCTTTCTTTCAGCAGTTCCTACGTTAAGGAGAGGGAGACCAAATGCCTTCAAGGAAAGAGAAACCTTACCTGTTTAGTCATGGAGTCAATCAGCCGCACATAAAAATCTTGCTCTGTCCTGATACCTGTCAGAAGATTACAGGGGGAGTTTAATAGATAATAGTTAACATTTCCCATGTACAGCATGCGATAAAGTTCAGACTTCCCTCTTTAAACCACAGCAATTTTTTGCAGATAATAACTTCTCAAACCCTGATTATGGAAGTTCTCTCATTCATTCAACTGTACCCTACTGGTATGTAAAGGATGTCTTCAAAATTAGCAAGGTGACATTACAAAGTGTGCTTTACTTAATATGCTAATGATTCACTCCACCTAATGATATTTTTACTATGCAAAAGTTACACAGAATTCATTTTTATTTTTTAAACTTTAAAAATTATCCTTCCCTCTTCTGCTTTTGAATCGTGGCACAGAATGTTTGTCATCTCCCCCTCATTGTTCATCAATAAAACTATATTTATACAATATATAAATATACCCTGTTAAAATGCTAATAATCAAATTATCATGCAAACTTGAACTCCCACTTATAGCTTGATGCATCAGCAAATAACTCCATTCATTGATATGATTTATAAATGCATTAGTAACATCTCATTGCTATTGTCATTATTGTTCATATTTATTTAAACAAGCAATGTTCATTTCCTGAATTCCATACTTTATTTTAGTTTTATAAAATGCACTATAAAATGTTCAAAAACATCTACTGCCACGCACTTAATGCCATACAATTATTAGTTCGTTAGTGTCATTTAGAATATTAAACTATCAAATAATTATCAAATCAATATTAACATCAATTATACATACAAAATAATGATGTATTTTATTTGAGGTGTTATTCTTTATACAATAGATAACGTGTCTGCCTCAAATGCTCCTGGTTTTACAAAGCCGGTGTATTCTACAAAAAGCTCAGCGATAAATTATTCAAAAAGTCGCGCACGTGAACCATTTTCCTAACGTCCGGAATCTGGCGGGAAAAAGGCATATGAACTGCTATTTGGAACTTGTAAAAAGAATTTCACTCATAGCCGTTATATATTTTAAAAGACAATGTCTTGTAATAGAGAAGTATAACAGGTACATCGCAAAACAGCCATTTAAACAGGCGTTTAGGCAATGCAGTTATTGATAAATGTAGGAAAATCTCACTGTCACAAGTAAACTGAAAAAAATATGACCGCCGGCATAAACCTTCACTCACACAGATTATATGTTACTTTCACACAGAAGTGCAAAACAGTGTTTATATTATATTATTATTGTAGACGTTTTTGACGTTGTTACAGTTAGGCCTATTTAATATTAAACGAACAGCAAAATGTTTTATATTTATATATACTAGAAATGAATGGAAAGTTACCAATAAAAAATAAGTAGCCCGATAACTAATTAAACAATTAATAGCAACTGTTACAATATTATTATTATTATTACAGTTATTATTATTATTACGGGTATATTTCTATCATATCGTATTACAAAGTTTCTCTACCAAACAAAATGATAACGCAACAATAATGGCTTCAATAAAACGTTCCGGGTTATGGTTAAATGGTTACAATAATTTGCACCTGGTTTCGGGTTACTTTATTTTTGTACAATTCTATGCAAATTACTTTGAGACGTATTCGTTTAATGGACTAAAACAGCAAAGTCGGATAGCGAAACTGTCGACGCAGAAAGTAAAACTTGATGGAGGACAAAAAATCTTAACTTTATTAAAGAAACATGAAGGCGAAACGTACCGTTACTGTAGAGAAGTTGCAGTCTGTAATGTATGCCATTGTTCGTCTTTTCGCCGTTGGATTCCTGGAGAGAAAAAAATAAAACGTTATAGCGAATTTAAAATTGTGCTTGGTATTGCGGTGAAAGCAACCACTTATAAATTTTTTATCCATTGGATCCAGACGACATTATTGTTTATATCGTATTAAAGGTACTCGCTCAATAACAAGAAACAATAACAATAATAATAAATGTTATTAATGGATCGACCTCTAATCGACTTGAAGACATCTTTAAAAAAACCTCACCCTTAATCATGAGGGGTTAATGTGCAGTGAGTCACTGTAAAATGCGATGGTGTCAGCTGGCGGTGCAGCCCGCCGG
>JAOVYW010000002.1:3666291-3676900 GCA_025775045.1 Hiodon tergisus
ATATATATATAATACTATTTTGTTTCATAATATGTGAATCTGTTGTGCTTGGAGGTCATAAAATAAAAATATACAATAAGCAATTCATTATTAAATGTGTGGCCAAACAAGGGAAGTACAGTTACTAATAAATAGTCATTCAGATTTTAAAAAAATATATTTTCAGATAAAATTAATTGTCCAACGTAGTTTATAAACATAGAATGGGAAAATAATGTGATAAACAAAGTATAAGAACCAGAAGTATACAAGAACTGAAAAACTATTGATTTGACTTCTGAAGTGCGGAAGTAATTGTATTCAATTGGACCGAAAACGTGAATAAATTTTGCAATCGTCCCTCGGAAAATTGTTAAAATATAATAAATAATAGATGTCAGAATAAAATAAAACTTGATTTTGGCTTACATTTGTTCTAGATGTAATTGACCTGATATCAGTTCTTAGAAAACTTAATGTGCAAGCCAATATTTTATCTAATCATTATTTATAGACAAAAGTAGAGGAAATGTTGGTATAGGATAGTTGATACATTAATATTAAATATTAAAATCTTCAAAATCTTAGTTTATGAACAGAAAATATGCGCTTGTATCGTGGTGAACTGAGCACGATTAATTGACATTGCTCACCTTTTCCTTTTCAACAAATCCTACAAAAGAAGTCCTTTCAATTTCCACCGGCTGCCCTTGCCTGTCGTACAGAGCCAAAACGAAGTGGAAGAAGTTGGATTTCCGAAGATTTGACGGTGGCTGCTTCTCGAAGTGCGCCCGGGCAAGACCCACTCCACTGTGGACGGACGCAAGGATAAAACAGTATTAGTTAACAATATTAACTGGTGGCTATGATTTATTCAGCAATAGAGTTTTCTGTATAGTACCAAATGTATTTTTCCCTAGCAAGATTAGCTTTTTGAAGCTTCAAGTGTGGGGAAAGGGACACTTCAACCGTTCCCTGCGTCTCAGAGCCTTTAATAAATTACTTCATTAACTTACATCCCGTTCTTTCATTGACAAAGAAGTCAGACACCGAATGCAGTTTCTCATTTGACTAATGAGTTATCTTTTCTGCACATTTTTAAGGGTAAATACAGAAACGTTTATGGATTTGTTACTAAATTTAGCTCCAAACTGGCCTAAACCTACACGTGGTTATACGCCATTCGCGTAGAAAATGTTTAATGCAATGATAACACTTCTTATTTTTTATTCTAATAGAAACACTATTAAAATAATCAGGTCAGTAATGTAATGTTTTTTTGTTTGTTTGTTTTTACAATTACTTTTATGTTAACTCTTCATGATGACAACTGTGGACAACTAGGATACAAATTGCTTCTAAATGTTGTTTCTTTTTCAATTGTTTAACTCACTGTTGATTGTGTGCCTCGATATAGATTTGGCCTACTTATAACTCGAAACGTGAATTTTAGTCGGGAATCATAAATATTTATTTTAAGAAAGGACGGGACCGTTTTATCCACATTGATAATTAATAATATGGATACTTATTAATAATTGCTTTAAAAAAACTACAATTTTATTTTGTTGATATCATCGTGGATTATTTATTTTTATTTATAGCCACTGCAAGGTATCGTTCCATGAAGTGAAGTCCAACAATTGGAGCCTAGTGTGAGGTCAAATTTATTAGAAGTGACTTAAATTACGTGTGTGCTGGAAACAAAACAAGTATCGCGAACAACAGTACATTACCGCTAACATTAGCAGTGCATTACAACTTTAATATCAGTTCTGAGTGGAAATCGGATTACAAATTATGTGTTGAAATTACACAATTTGTTATAACAAATTCCAATATATTTCTAATTCCAGTTAATCGTTTCCGTAATGGCTGAATGAAAATAATGTTCAATTGTAGCCATCGCGCGAAGTAGTGGGTGCTGCCGCGGGCTTACCTTTGCGCTGCAGTGTTTGCATCCAACACCCCAGCCCCTTGCATCCATGTTCGAACGGCGTTCATCCCGGACCCGATGGGCTCCTCTTTCATACTACTTCCACTCCTTTGAATGCTCTCTTGAATTCCAAACATGAAAACAGCTTCTTTTTTCTGTCACTCTATCGGTTCTTTTCCGTCCCGTCCCCGTTCCTTCAGATCGCCAGTAAATGATTCGCCGCGCGTGGACGAGATATATGCAAGTGCCCGTAAGTTTATTTTTTTTTCCTTTCACACTTATTTGTCTTTAAAAGCAAACGTACAAAAAGAAAACCAGTGTACAAGGGAAAACGCAAACTGTCAAAATCCTGGATTATGTTCCTGAAGCAAGACCACCACAAATGAGAACAAAAATTTAAATGTAACGAAGAGAAGCGAAAATCAAAAGAAGCTCACTTAAGGTTCGCCGACGTCTCTTCTGTTTTAAGAAACAGGTTTTGTTGTTTTTTTTTTTTTGTTTGTTTTTTTTTTAAAAAAAAGCTCTGATGTCAGTTTATGAAACAATAGGATAAACTACAGCTTTCAGCCTCGGCAAAATCAAGTGTCATCATCCACTGACAAGTTTTTTTTCCTTCTTCTATGTTTTTCCCCCCAAAGATCTTTCTCTTAAAATCAAATGAATGAGAAATGGAAAATCAAGAAGAGGAGGTGGACCCTAGTGGCTGCAGATCCCGCGCTGCTCCCCTCGTTAAAATGGGAGTGATTTGTGTCCCTTCCCTAAGGAATCCGATTTGACTATCTCTGGGAGCTAAACACAAGCACACTAACCCCAAAGGGAAGAGGGAGTGTCTGCGTAGGGGAGGCCGCCCCAAACACAGGCAAGCCCGGACTCCGATTAGCTAACTGACCAACCACGGCTCCCGTCGCCCAATTACATATTTTAGCCCACCCCCTCCACTTAACAAGCAGCAGAATTTCAAGTGAGAGAACGCCAAAAAAGGCTTCTTGCCGTCAGATGTCATAAAGATAACTGTACATCCAGAAAAGCGATATAGCGCAGAATTAAGGAGGACTACATAATGAAACAATACATGATTATTGACTGATTAGAATAGTTCAGACAAATACTGTTATCCGTTTCACAATTTATGGTAACATCTTCGCCCCAGGGCGTCAGCATCAGCAGCAACACCTTCGGCATCACCGCACAGACAATTGTCATTCGACTCATTACCTTCTGCCTGAGAATTTTTGGATCACCTTTAGTTATTTTTCTTCTCCGGTTCGTGTGATGTAAAACAGAATTCAATATCACCGCTGTTGTTTTTTGTTGGTTAATCGTACTGGGAAAACTAAGAGCGTATGTAAATACCGGTAGCATCTGGATAACCAAGAAGCTGTGTCCCTGATCATCTCCAATGAAAGTAAAACTGTTTTTGTGACTTTGGCCTGTTGAATTAATGTAATTATAATTTAGAAAAGATACTTTTGAGCTCCCGATGGTTTGTTAAAGCATATTGATGTTTTCCTCTGCGTTTGATTTAGATTTGTACCCAGAAATAATTACTATCTTGCCATTTTTAACATATTTTAACATCCGTGTCTAATTGGATTTAAATACACTTATATATTTTGTTTCTTCTTTAACTTCTGTACAGTTTCACCGTGGAGCCCTCAAGAAAATAATATAAAGATACTACCCGGTCGGTAACTTAAAATACTGTGAATCAGCTATGTAAAGTAACAATGTTATAAATGCGATGCGTTGGCAAAATGATTTTTTCTACTTCATAATCCTTGAGCGACCATTTACACTATATGATAGGAAATGTACAGTGGAAAGACATTGATTTTAAAATCTTGGCACACTTTCAGCTTCTTTTCCCCTTTGACATTAACTTCTCGCTCACACAGGCAAACGCAATCAATCACAAAATATGTCAAAGTTGCACTTTCTCTCGCTACCCGGAGGAACAGACCTTGCCTTGTCTACGTCGATTCTCCATTTCAAGATAATATTTTCTGAGCTTGTGAAAATTAGTTTAGTGCATAAAACCTCACATTGTTTCACTTTTATGTGACAACAAATTTTGTGAAACTTTTATGTAGTCGTTATTTCATTTGGGTGTTTTAGAAAGTTATTTAATAAGATCCAATTAACACAGAACGAACAAATCCAGCATTGGGGAATTTCCACATCACTCACGACTGCTCAACCACATATACATGAGATAAAAACGGCAAATAAAACTGTTTGTAAAAAGTCGTTTTTTTTTCATGTTATGGTTACAATTAAAATACCGCCCCATAACATAAAAATAATCTTCTCCTTTATTGTGGTTCCGTAATGCGGAATACATTGAACGTATTTTGGAACAGTTTCCTACGACAAAGGCTATCCAACGTTCTAGTCGCTTCGTTTAATTTTGTCCATTGTTTAGTCTATGACTGCCTAATGTTTAACACTAGAAAAAGAAATTGCCCCCGTAATTACAGCATCACAAGAATTTTCCAATGAAAAAGACTGCATGCAATTATTAGGTTAAGTAGATTAGTGTCTGAGCTTATTCTCCGCTAATTTTTCTAATAAACCTGAATACAAACATTATATTATTTATATTCAGATACATAAAAAAAAAAAAAAAAACTTGCATATTTGTTTTAATATTAAAAACATAAAAATCTAAAGCAGTTAATCAGATTGACCATATTCAGTTTATAGCCCCGAGGTTCACGTGAAAGTATGAATACAATAAGAATATACTGTAACAGTATAGTTACACGATATTTTAATAATTTAAACTTCCTCCAGCACTGATTGCGTACCGATTTGATTCAACAGCTCAATTTACATAATTGTAGCTGTTCTGTCTTGTAGATCAGCGTCCCTAATAAAACGAAAAACAAAAAAAACAAAAACACATACATGTAAACTCTAACCTTAACCAACTCTCTTACCTAGTTATATAATTCCATTGAGTATGTTATCTTTATATTGCTTAATTATGGAAATTAATTGTATAAAAACAAATGGTATATTAGCATAAATATGAATTTGTTCTTCTAAATCTTCACTGAGGATTTAAAGATGCCATTTCAATGCATGTGTGTAAACAGTGGGAGAGAGTCAACTCTGATTTCAAAATTGTGAAAAAATGAACAAATATAGAGGCAATCAAGGGTACTGAGAGACGCAGAGAAAATCATACACCCAAACATATATAGAAACTGGAAAACAGCGAAGAAGCCTGACTGGTATACACATATTGAGATAGATGGAGCTCAAGTGCTTAGAAGAAACAACAACACACACACAAACGTGCTCACACACACAAACGTGCACACACACAACCGTGCACACACACACACACACACAAACATGCACACACAGACAAACGTGGTCACACGCACACATAAATGTGCACACACACACATCCACACCTGCACACGCACACTCACACACACACATACTCATGCACGCACACCTGCACACACACACACACTCACGCGCACACACACCTGTACACGCACACTCACACACTCACACACACACATGCGCACACACTGAAGCAGACTTCCCAGGCTGTCCTTCAGCGCAACCATTTGGTTTTCCCCTGCTCCCCAGCAGTGAGCTGCTGGCCCTGACTGACAGACTGGCAGGGCGGCCTAGCCCCTTGGGCCAGTGGTATTTATAACCCTCAACCACGGTGAGCCCCTGGTTGAGATGTAGCCGCTATTAAAAGAGTCTCAGAATTCAATAACAAAGATATTTACAGACAAGTTGCCGCTGATGATTTAATGCAGTAAGTATGATGGTGGTGTACTGTGTGCCTGACCCACTGGCACTGAGCTTTCTTACATGTCCGAAATTTGGTTTTTCTATACGCTGTACATTGCTTTCGCCATCTCTAGGGCTGATCCCCATGTGTCAGCTGTTATCAGCCCTGACCATATTCATGCAAAACTTAAATGTTATAATATTTTTGAGGAGCAGGACTAAAGCGAGATGACTGCAATCATTTCGCCGACCGTGCTTAACTGAAGACCAGACGGCTCCAATTTCTTTATAGTGGGCGCAAAGAGGTGTGGGATGTTAGAACACAGTGCATACAGACCAGGATAAATTGCTTTGATATTAGAGTTAAATGATCCACGCGAAGCTTACGACACTCTGATTCCAGGGAAACTTTGCCAAGGCAAGGTATGATCAAAACGGCTGGACAGATGACGCTCGTAAGCATCTCTATACGATTGCCACCTGCAACGCAAGCATCTGTTTCACATGTAAGCAGACACAAAACGTTCCCTCACGGAGCTAACAGCCTATAGTTTAGTCAAGAATTGTCTCCTATTATGAAACCTGCCGGTCCCCTGAGGTTCTAGCCCTGATTGAGTGAGTGAACCAGGAAGGAAAGAGAGCAGCTCAAAATAAAAGACCAGACAAGGACCAGTGCACCTGTGCATATGTTTGTCCACAATTATATGCCCATGTCCTGTGCAAGTCTGATGGACAGGCCGCCAGAGACACACATTCTTTAGAGGCACAGTTAAACAGTGGTGGGTGAAATACATCACTGCATGTCAGTAGTGATTCTCCCTGGTAGTTTTAATTTGTCACTAGACATACCAGATACCAATCCTAGACATACCAGATACTGGTCTACAATTCATGGTATAACAGAGAAGTGTGTATCTGATTTAATGCAATATGTTCTATCATATTACTCACATTATTTTGTGTGTTAGTCACAATGTGTGGAAATCTCAATGAAATAAAAGAATAAAACAAATGTTGTGTGAAGGGAATTTCAGATGTATAAATAAATGAGTTCCTCATTCTTCTGAGGTCTGCTTTTGTATGAAGCCTTTAAATTACACTGTTGTGAATTAAACATCTTGTCTTTTATCTCTATATTTGAAATGTGGAATTCATTAAATAAACAGATGCTCATATAAATCATGTTGATGCTTCAGCAATAACCTTATATTAATTGAAGGATCGTAAAAGGATGCCTGTCATACAACGGGGCACATGTCACAAATAAGATATGTATTTTTATCTCTATACCTTATGTCTTCCAAGCTGTTGTCCAAACGAAAATCGTAAGTATGCGCTGTAAGATAAACTAAAATTGTAAACCGCATACTTTAAATATACCGTAAAAAATATACATATTTTATATTATTTTACAATTAATGTTCTCGTGTTGTTTTAACCTAAAGGAATAATTAGGCGCTGATTTCAATTGAGGCGTTATATTTTTTAGTTTATACAAATTTAATATTAACATTGCATTTTACAATTATTGTAAAATATAATGTAATAATGCGGTTTCCAACAGTAATGTTTGGCCGCAAACTATGGAAACAAAAAAAACAAAAACAAAAACACCGAAATCATACCTTCAGTCGTCTATGAGTTGCAAATAAAGACCATCAATGGACATTTCGGTCAACAGCCATTCATAACTTAGCATCCCCGCGAAACAATAATTGCCACTGGAAGAACATGCATGCGAAACACCGTCGCGCACTCTTGTCTTAGTTCTTTAATCCACCTAAATTTGTTATTGTAACCAAATTTATTATAACGATTAATTTTAACAATTTAGTTAAAGAAATGCGTAGTTATTCCGAATATGAATTACCTTTGTAATTTTTCTAAAATATTCGTTCTTAAACTTTTGTGCTTGTACATTACAACACCAAGAGCCGTCTAGGTCCATATGTTCCGGTTATGTTTCGAGGCCATCGTAAACGGTACACATTTTATTTTTGTAAACAGTATAAAATTAGCACGAAGAGTTCAAAACAGAACGAATGAAGCGGTCGTTCTGACAACATTATTCTAGTGTTAGGCAACAGCGCCATCAGGTGGTATAAAACTAAATAATAATAATAATAACAAAAACTGGAATATAGATATATACTTGTTACCAAATACATCTGACTTTGACGCCTAATAGAGATTAAGTTTATGTAATTGACTTTACCTTGACGTCTTACACAACTATCGGGAATAGACTCTGTGCCCAAAACAGTTTATTTTAGGCTTGGGATGATTGTTTTTTTCCCCATCAAGAACCAGTACGTATGGGACCTGACCTTGAGACAGTGAAATGAGATAATTAATTAGCTCGCTTGAAGATTCAAAAGTGGCAGGGAAGGGGGAAAAGATCAGCACTCACTATACTGAAACACAGGTTTGTTTCTGTTTCCTTTCAGTTTACTCTTAAAGGCCCCCGGGTCAAGGTTACCTTTGAACTTCTTCAGTTGTAAAGAGGTAACCCATTTCATTCGTTAACGTTTCCTCCCCTTTCCCTTCCTGAGTCTGCACTAAAGGGAGACCCAATTTCTCACAGGAAAGCTTGGCGAGATGTGTCTCTATTCTGCTTCCACACAGTTGGTGGCCTTGGGAAAGGCTGCCAGGATGAAGATGTCAGGGGCGTTGGAAACTGCACTAACCAGGCCATGAAGAATACACGTCCTGGGGCACGCACGCATGGACACAGAGCTAATGTCCACCATTCCTGCCGTTCTTTGGTAAGCACTGGCAATTATAGAAAACTTAACCCAAGAGCAGAGAAAACTAAATCAGTGTTGTACATGCAGAATATAAAAAAACAGGAAACATTGTTCTATGTTTTAATTTATTTGAACATTGTTTCGTAAAACAAAATGGAACCGTGATCAAATTCTCTTAATGATCACAAACGCAATTTTTTAATCACATTTCAGCATTCATTCTTAAAAAAATATATATATATATATATATATATATATATATGGTCTGGACAAAGAAGAAATAATCGCTTCATTCAAAAGCACATTTCAAATAACAATAAAAAAAATTCTAAAAAATCGTGCTATGACAGATGTAAAAAGTCTGCACATCTTTTTTTCTTTTCGCCGTTGTGAAAACATGTGCAAAAGCTATCTATTTGTTACCAAAAAAATCTAAATGGCATTTACTGAGTTCTCATACATGTTTTCATGTATTCATTCTTAACATATAATAAATGCCAAATAATACTGTTAAAGTAAATTCAGTCTTCCAGTTTTCCTGCAGCCTGTCTTTATCCATGGGCAGAAGCTCTTCCCACTTTTACCTATAGAGGGCACTAAAGTGTTCACACAAGCTTGTGTCCAGTTCACATTGACTGGCTAAGCAGAAACACTGGATTTAATATCAAAAACCCATACATACATGTTTATATATACAAACTTGAATTTTTATATATATATATATATGTATTATTTGTTTTCTGCATACACACCAAAAATATTTGGTACCTGACAAGACAACTTTGGAGCATTGCTATAAAATACATTTAGTGCAAATGCAGTGGCATAGCTACACAAAATAGGGGGAAAAAAATTCCCACAGCTACAAAATAATTAGGAGCGTGCTAGCCAAAGCGTGCTTAAAGCTTTTAGTACAGTAAAGTTTACTCGTTACGCCGCATCCAGTTAGCCATTTCATGGCTGGATCATCCTTGTAACAGTCTTAGAGTAGGCTTTGAATACGATTAAGCAAACGATAGACATGTAGTGGCTAGCTGATGGCGTGAGGGTCGACGGTAGAGGGGGAGATGTCGGGAGGACAGTAAGGGTGCGTAAGGGCTGGGAGGTGACGAGGCGAGGGAATGGAGGTAGGAAAACCCCGGTATGGAGTACGGGAGGGGTGGAAGTACAACAGGACGTACATACTGGCTTACACAGGAAGAGAGGGGCTAAGGGGTCCGTCAGTCGTCCAGCAACATCTCTCCCGGGCAAATTTAATACTGGCCAACATTCTTTTGGGTCTGCACTCTGAACAGAGGAGTAGCAGGCCGGTGAGACTTTCAGTGGGCATCCCTAGCACGACAGGGAGCGGTGTTGTGGACACGGTCCACTCTTCGCACCTCCCTGGCATTCTGAGAGAGCAAGAGCGTGCCCTCTGCGGCCCGCAGTCAGGGCACAGTCTGGCATGGGCTCAAGGCATTTGGCCCGGGGACTGGGGGGGTCCCACCTGTGATGGCTCACCGTGGGCTTGGGGGCTCAGTTCAATGCCGCTATTGTGACAATCCGGAGTGTCCTTGTTCTCTTGGGCCACGCAGACCTTAGCGTGAGTTTGCCCCGTCTCCGTCTGGTCCTGATTAGCCAACTGCTGTGGCGGCTGTTGCAAGTCTCGGGCAGGTGCGGCAGAGACAGCAGGCTGCGATTGGCTCTTGAGCTGGCTGTGGCAGAGGGGGCAGGACTCCTGCACATACAGCCACTTCTTCAAGCAGCCGGCATGGAAGAAGTGGCAGCAGTGGGTGATGACTGCAGACGTCATGTCCTGAGAGGTGGAGAGAGATGATATGTCAACACCGGCAAATTACTGATCAGTAATGAGTCAAGGTGCGAAGCAACAAGAAATCTGAAATGCAGTTCTAAAATACCGTCATCGGGGGGGGAAAAGAGCTTACAATTACCTTGAAACACAAACCTTCCAAAGATACTGCTCTGTGCCTAACATCTGTGAGATGTATTTGAGCCAACACGCTAGTTTTAATGACACACATGGACACATCCCCATAAGATTGTTCGCAAAACCACACTCGCTCCCACACACAGAACACACACCTCATTATTGTACTCACAAACACACACACACCTGGTAACAGATGGCGCAGATGTCGTTGTGCCTCTCCAGCTGCAGGCTGGTGGCGGTGGGCATGCTCTTGATCTT